>LUCW03000642.1:12500-57023 GCA_001586965.3 Sphaeroforma sirkka
CTCATGTTATGGGCCCCAATGCCTATCAATAAGTCATGTAGCTTAGTCGACGCACCAACAAGTATGCCTACAGACTCCCTCATTCAGCACCGTGTGAGGCTGCCTCGCTCTGATCTCATCACACAGGAAGATTGTGCGCGTCCGATGCACACGTGTGTAAACCTTTGATTGTCGTCTCAATCATATGTATCCCGTATGGAATCTTTGTCAATAAACCCCCAGGCCGTGAGACGGGCAATGCAACTGTCTTCACGTGCCTGTACATAAACCTCTGTGCCACCTAGTTTCTACCGCGTAGTGTCTGCCAGATAAAAGTCCGCGGAATGCCCCTCGTCACACCCCACAACGTTGTACTGGAACACCGGGCCGCCAATGCATCATAAAAACCTGCACGAACAACATGTATCGAACATGCACGTGGAACCATATATACAAGTGCACAACCCATGAAACTACACACAAGTGCACGTGGGACAGGCCACCATCCGCACCCGCCTCTCTAGTCGTCAAACGCCACGCCTGCCCCGCTCAGATGATGCGAGCGTCCGCCGAGTGCTTCTTAAGCATGTGGTTGGCCAGGGTCGAGTCCTTGAGATACTCCTTACCACAGCCAGCCACGGTGCATACAAACTTGTGCTCATCAATCTCCTCGCCACCCTCGCCTACTTGGCTGGTGTGCTTCTTGGAGTGGCTCTTGAGGCGGGCGCTGGATGCGTAAGTCTTGTCACAGTTGTCGTACGTGCAGATGTAGGGCCTGTCACGCGCGTGCGTGATCATGTGGATCTTGCGCTCGTACCAGGTGGCAAATTTATCCTGGCACGTCCCAAAGGTACACGTAAACGGCTTGGCGCCGCTGCCCTTGGAGTGAATCGGCAAATGCTCCGTCAGCAGCTGATTGCTGATGAACGTGCGCGAGCATCCGTCCCAGGTACACTTGTACAACTCCAACCCGTGCACGCCCTTGAAATGCTGCTCCAGTTCAGACTCCAGCGCAAACCCGAGCCCACAGCCGGGCACGGTGCAGGCCACCATCTCCCCCGTGTGAGTGCGGAAGTGCGCCAGTAAGTTAGTAGACGAGCTGAACTTCTCCTGGCAGCCATCCCACGGGCACAGATACTTGCCGCGGGACTTGCCTTTCTTGGATGCCGGCGCCGGCGCCGGCGCCGCGGCCGCAAGCTGCTGCATACCCATATTCGGGTTGTTGGCGATTAATTTGGCGCGGGAAACGGGGCCTACCTCCTTGCTGTGATCGCCGATGATGGTGCCGCCAAACGAGGCGTCGTGCATGCGCATGTGTTCGGCCAGAGAGTCCTGTGACTGGAAGCGTTGATCCGCACAGCCCTGCCAAGAGCACGTGAGCAGGCCCTTGTCGGTGTGCCAGCGCATGTGCACGTTGAGGTTGAAGCGGCTTGAGAACTTGTCCTCACAGCCCTCGACCTGGCAGGGGAAGGTGCGCTCGCCCGAGTGTTTGCGCGTGTGCACGGTCAGTTCGCTCTTGGTCACAAAGCTTTTACCGCAGCCCTCCCATGTGCAGGGATACGGGTGGCTCTCGCCGGTATGTTCACGGTTATGCGCCGTGAGACGCGACTTGTACCAGAACCGCTTGCCACAGCCCTCCCACGTGCAGGCCAGGGGCCCTTCGCTCGAGTGCTTCTGCAGATGGTACTTGAGCGCATACGCACTGCTGTACACCTTATGACACCCCTCCCACGTACACGGGAACTGTCCCTTTGGCTTTAAGGCTTGGTCGATGGTGCCGTCGGCGCCGGTCAGGGTACCGTTGGCCTCGGCTGCAGCACGCTCGTGGGCGCGGGTGTGGTCGGTGAAATCGGTCTTGTACCAGAACCGGCCGCCGCACCCGTCCTCGGGGCAAATAAGCGGCCCTGGGGTGTTGTGCTTCTCCACGTGGTACTTGAGCGCGTACGCATTGCCATACACCTTGTTGCACCCCTCCCATACACAGGGATGCTCGACCCTCTCCTTGCCTGAGGCGGCCTTGCCCCGGCCCCCCTTGCTGGGGACCATGGTCAAAGCCATGCCACCGTTCTTGCCGTTCTTCTTGCCCATGGACCCGTTGGCGTTGTTGTTGTTATTGTTGCCATTCTTGAGTTCGGACAGCATCAAGGCATTGCTCCCCAGGGTCTGCGCGGCGTTGTTCTGCTGTGCGTGTGAGCGTGTGTGATTGGTGAGCTCATTTTTGTACCAGAATCGCATGTTACACCCGTCCCAAGAACATACGAGGGGACCGGGCTGTTCGTGACGTTCCAAATGATACTTGAGTAGATACATGTTACTGTATTCCTTCTTGCAACCCTCCCATGTACAAGGAAACTTTTGTGTATTTGCATTCGCGCTTGGTTGGTCTTTACTGTTCTTCCCGTTGGGGTCTGCCTGTGTACGCGTTTGTGCATGTGTGTATGTATGTATGTATACCAATTTGAGTGCATCGTACTCGCTTCTAATATTGTGCATATCGAATGAACTAAGCCTATCTAACTCTACCACATTTCGCACATCAGAGGTATCAATAATTCGCGTTCCACTCTGCAGTTCCTGAAGAGGAATTAATAATCAGGAACTTCGATTGTGTGGTAAATACTGGACACCTACACCTACACACATAACACTCAGGCGGATACACACACATGACACTCAGGCGGATACACACACAACAGAACAACCAATCAAACTTACCTGGTCGGCATGCATAGCAAACTGATGGTCGGACAGGTCATTCTTGTACCAGAACTTCTGCGTACACCCATCGAATGGGCATGCCAGGGGACCCTCAGTGTTGTGCTTCTCTATGTGGTACTTGAGAGCGTACGCATTCGCGTACTTGCGTTGACAACCCTCCACGGTGCATGCAAAACTGGGCTTTTCTTTCTTGTCCTTGTTGCCCTTCTTCCCGGCATCATTCGGGTCCCAGGCAGCGGCAAGAGCCTCCTGCTGAGCCTTTCCTTTCTTCTGCTTCTTGGCCATCGCATCGGCGTTGGCGTTAACATCGCCGATATTCATCTGCATACCCATATCCTGCATATTCATCGTACTGCCTCCGTGCACAATGCTTCTATCGAGCCCCACACCATTGCCTTCGTCATACGCACCACCTCCCATGTCAGACTGCTGGTTGTGTGCACGCTTGTTGGAATTTGCGCCCGGTTGTGGACTGGCATCGCGTCCCCCATCCCCGCTCTCTCCGCCGTTCTCCTTGCTCCGTTTCCATGGGAACATGCTCTTCTGTGTTCCGGCATCGCCCGCAATCAAATTCTGCACCTGTTGCAGCGAGTTCTGCTTAGCTCCTGATGGCTGGCTCCATCCCGTTGTGCGCTGTTGGTCATACGCTGGGTGTGAGTATCCCTGGTCATACGTTCCGTACCCTCCCTGACCCCCTACGAATCCTCCTTGACCTCCGGCAAAGTCTGCTTGGCTCCCAGTAAAGCCCGATCCACTCGCGAAATTGCCCCCGGCTCCTACGGAAAAGCCAGGATTGTTAGCACCACCGGCGAAGCTCTGCTTCCGCGACGACGAGAAGCCTGAGGGGTTAGCACCAAAGCCAGCCTGGCCGGAAGAAAACCCTGGAGAAAACCCTGATTGACCGCCGGTAAATCCTCCCGGCGAAAACCCTTGTGCGGCGGGGAATCCGCTCTGAGGCGCTGTGAACTGGCCCTGTCCCCCACCGAACCCAGAGCCCCCGGCGAAATTTTGCCCTCCCGAGAAACCCTGGCCGGTACCATAGTTGCTCCCGTACCCTCCCGCTTTACTACTGCTGTAGTTGTTGCCACCGGAATAGCCAGACTCGCCAGGTAGTCGCCGGTCTAAACCATAGGCTGACGGTGCGGAGGGATTGGGGTGCATGCGCTTGGCGGGGCGCGGAGGTTGGCTTTCCTATATGTCATGTCGATGGGAATGTCAAGGGTTAGGGTTAGGAAGAGTATGGTGAGTCCGGAAAACGAGGAACGAACGAACTGATTTGTGTGAACGGTGTTTAGAATGCACTTGTTCAGTGAAGGCGCACTGGCAGGTGAAGTACACGCCATGCGTACCCTCTTGCGTGCCCTCTGAGAGAGTCGATTGGTGAAGCAGACGCAGTATTGGTAGCCTGTAAAGTGTTTTAAACAAAAATGCGGCCGTATGATGACTCCACTATCCGAAGCTGATAAACAGCTAATATGATATTTTTTTAGGATAGAGTATAATATACCGGTATTATTTGCGAAAACGAAGATTCATGCTACAAGGTCGCGAAACTCATAGACAACGCAAGTATAAACTTGGCTACGAAAACTGTAGAGATGATAACCTGAACTATTCAACAGTGAGAAATGGTTTACTAAACATTATGCACGCACACTCCGACCGTGACGAATTCTGACATTTCACTAAACGAGATGAATCTCTGGACATTCGAACAACCACACAACCACACATTCACAGCAATACGCAGTAGTATGCGTTACGATGTTGGAAGACTCTTCATAAAATAGCGCTCAAGCATGCATACAGGAACACCAGCTCTCATACCTGACACTCGCGTGAGCAATAAGGTCTCTTCCGCAACGGGCACATGATGGTAGCACTGCGCCCGCAAAGGTCGCACAGTGGATTCTCCATAGTGAGACCGGTTGCTTGCTTATCACAAAGCTGGAGAAGCAAAAAAAATAGAACAAGCCTTAGTCGTTCTTATGTTGTAACAGTACAGTTGGGTTGCAGATGCAGCCCTTCCGACTGTAAGCTTGAAGCCGATGCTGATGTGTCAGCACGTCTTCGGATCAGATCTCCTGACTGATCTACTTCACGCGGTAAAAGGATCCACGTCAACAAGGCAATCTTCGATGTGCTGCAAGAAATCCACGTATTAGGAGTGTGTCTCGTAAACAAACCACAAGATGCCGATATGTTAGCAACGGAGCGGCAGACGTAACCCTCGACCCTCGGCTTTTTTGAAACAACTCTTAAATGATGGTGCTTGACGAAGTTTTATCGAAACAAAGTAAATATTCTGAAATGCATTTCGCTGTGAGAGCTACGTTTCAACAGAAAAAATACTGTTGAGCAAACGAAAAAATACGGAAAAATCGCGCACACAGTTCGAGTATATTTCGGAAATTACAGTCAAAGTTGAGTCAAGGACGGCCCCTGTGTGTTTTTTTATCTCCGAATGTGAAATAATATTGAGTGGTGTGTCCGTTGGCTATTTTTTTTTATTTTCACCGTCCGCTTTGATTTAAAAATAGATCTAGGGCTCCGGAGTCGAGTGAGACCACCTACCACCGTTTATTTTTAGAAATACGACTATTTTTGGTACGGATATTGAGAAAAAAACTAAAACCGGCACACATCCGACATCTATTTTTTTGCAAATAGTTTACAACTTTTTCTATTTGAAACAAATATTTATTTTAAAAATTAATAGGCAAGTTCCCTCCAGCTCCTGACCGTCCAGAGGCCTGTCTTCTTTTTTTTGCAACAAATCTCGGTATTTTTTTGAAATCGAAATGTTGTTTTTCTCAACAAAATGTTGTTTTTTTGAAGGAATCTAGTAAATATTTATATAGTATGACTTTGTTCATAATCGGCGTTGTGGTTTTTTTGTGGAAAATTTATGAGCAAACTATGTTTTTGGAAATCAACATCTGGTTTATATTGCCGGCTGCTGCTCTACTATAATCCACTAGTAAATATTTATCCACCTCCATATTATTTATGTTTTTTTACTATTTTTTTTAGGTTTATTTTGGTCAAGTTCTCAACAAATGACGACACTTTGATAAACCACCAACAATTTATGTTTTTAAACCCACCCATAGCCAACCTATGAGGCTATGACCAGTCCACCACCAAAAAAAAATCGTTAAAAAAAAATTTACTGTTTATTTATCGAAATCATCACAGTTTCACTTTATGTACTTTATTCCTCTTGAAACAATGAAACGACTGCAAACACTGCAAACCACTGCAAAAAGTGAAAGCAAGCACTCTGTTCGCTCCTCTCCATTTGACCAAAAAAATATCAAGCACTCATCCAGACTCCCCCAGTCTTCGACATGCACGGATTTATTACCTATTTATTTTTTGCTGTTATTTTTAATATTATTGTTTTTTCTTAATCTCATATGTAAATAGCCGTCTGAACATTGAACAATATTATAAATAAATCAATATATCGTTTTTTGAGCAAAAAAATATTAAATCCTCAATGTACAACACGACAATACATACTAAAATATACCTTACGCTACACTAACAATTCTACAGTCTATACAATACACAATTTATATTGCAGACTACTGTCTACCACACTAGAGAGTGGATATTGAGGTTGATACATTCTACATACTAAATTCAGTTTACGTTCCACACTAATTCTAGCACATATATACTAATGGTCCAGGATTACACCCTATAACGAGATCAATATGATTGATATATACTTTGTTTAATCTGCATCACATGATGTACATTCTAGTACTGAAAATATAGTCAAACAGATGTAACAATGGGCAATGAAACCTAACAGAAACACAATATGAAACACTAAAGTCACTGTACTACATATACACACACTGCTCTAAAAAAAATAGCAGCTCATGTAACATTAGATCACACGTACCATCTGGTCTAAAGCCCTCAACCCGACATTGGCGGTAAACTCGGCATACTTTCGACGTTAAGCGAGTTGCTGCGTCTGCCGATTGGTATGTTGAACAGATAAATGTCGACCATATCTAGATGTCGATCTCAATCCCAGCCTATCTACATGATCCCGCCAAAGACACATCCGTTATCGGACCTCGTGATGACCACATAATAAAACTCCACAAGCCGCATCCGATCCGTGCCTATTATCGCTAAAACTGAAAGATGTCCGATCTCCAGGACCTTAAATCCCAAACCTGTGCACCTCTAAATGAAGGCACACCCAACACCATCCGATTTGGCTCCACAAGCCTGCCTGTCCCGCCAGCAAAATGACCGCGACCAAAGACGCCCAAGGTAAGGGGACCCGCAAAACCGAGCCAAAAAAAACATACCCCCGACCGCACCAGATTCACAACCCTTACTGCAGCCGCCAGTACCCATACACCTTTTGACGAAAGTGATGGGCCGCTCGAGGCCCGACAAAACTATTCACGAAATAGATGGCATAACTCTGGTATGGCTCTTTTTCGGGCAATTTTCATTACCGGCAAGCCTTCATCCCAACCAGTACTTGAAAATTACTGGCACGCCTAATCACTCCTCAATCGCCAATATTACTTTTAGTATCTCCCGTCCAAACCAATTTCTCAACCAAATCGCCACTAGAGCTCCACTAGTATTGCCGATATTCTTCCTATACCGAGAAAAAAATTATTCCGAGCCAAGGTTCGAACTTGGGGCCCTCAGGTTTAGCAGCCAACAGGGTTACCACTGAGCCAGTTACCGCTGGTGAAGTGGGTACAACCTGTAGAAATACGGCCTCCGGTCAGTCTAAAATATCAAGATCAATTGAGATAATACATTGGTTTTTATTTGTATTTTAAATAATTTAGTACAAGCTCTTTTTCCAATTTTTCCAAAGTGTTCTAAATTCACTTTGATGGCTCCAATAGCCTGAGTATTTGGTATGACTCATCTACTTGGACCTATTTGAGATATTAGTAGATGTAGGATTTTATAAACCAAATTTTATAATCTCCAAACTACTACTTGATTTTGGTCCTCACGCCAATCTCCAAAATCCAATAAGTCTTTTTCTTTTTTTAACTTTTCTTCAGATGGAACTTTATTTATATCAGCTAATGTATTAACGTGACTTACGTTATTATGTCTATTTACAAATTAGGCAAGTGGTCATGAACACTTAGTACTTCTAGTGAAATTTATTCAATAAAGAACAGCTAGAGCTACGCCCTGTGTGATCGAGGATATTTAGGCTCTTAACAAGAGGCAGTCCCGATCATTCTTACACAAGCTACCACTGCTAAATCCTAACTGACTAAATTGTATTTTAGTTTAATATAGTTTGAACCCTAGTAATTTCCATCGAAGTTTACATATTTTTCAGTTATTTAGTAGTTACAGTAGTGTACTGCTTCTAGACTGTCTCACATCGATTTACTATCCAGCAAATACTATGGCTAAGGGTACTTCTAAAGGCAAGGGAGCCGCTAGCTCTAGGCCTGCTAAGCCTGCCGAGGTTCCTGAGGTCCCTGTGGAAACACCTAGCCTGTCTGGAGTTGAGCCTGCCGAGGATACTGTTGGGGAAGCAAATTCTGAGGTTGGTACAGAGGATTATTCTGAGGAGGTATCTACTACCGTGGAAAGGCTCGCCAGCGTCCGTGTATCACCTAGGAGTAAAGCTCAGGACCCCAGCTTGCCCCCTGACCACGTGCCGTCAAATATTGAGGATAAACGTCGAAAGGTTGGAAAATTCGTGGATACGAATGTCGGGGGCATTATAACTCCACATCTAAAGGACACTCCAGCACAAATCCGGAGTGAAAAGGAAGTATTGGACCTGTCCGAGAATTTCAGTTTCGCCATCGATGAAGAAGCCATTCCATTCAGCTCAAATCTTGGGGCCGAAGCTGAGGACGCCATAACTCGACAACGAGTGGTTGGATCCTCTCAATCTCGACGCCAATTGAACCGCACTGAAGCGCGCTTGAAGGAGCTAGCGGCAGCAGCAGTTGTGAACCCCTCTATCGTGTCCCACTTGGCTGATATTCTTCCTATACCGAAGAAGACGAAATAATTCGGGCCGAGTTTTGAACCCGAGACCTACTGGTTGACCAGCCAGTATGTTTACCACTAAGCCAGTTACCACTGGCGAGAGAGATAATATTTCAAAATTTAATCTCTATAGCTCTGATGCTACCATTGACCATCCTCTTGACAAACCTAACCCTGTCAGAGGATATGATCGTATGGAACTCGATGAGGCTTACCATCCTCGTAATATCGACCCTCATTTGCCAACTAACCCTGGTAATCACGATTTTGGCAATCGCTACACCAGTACCTCGTTAGAGAGTTCCCGCTCTAATCCTGAGAATGAGGAAGTGAGAACCAGACATACTCGTCTCAGGCTATTACGCTCTGGTATGCAAGTCCTTGAGGACCGTCTATTGAATGACTCTGACCTTGACGATAGGAAAGCGGATAACATTCGCTATCTAATCGATAACAAGAGAAAGGAAATAGACACCATCTTGGCACTAGCAGCCCGTAGCACTGAGCATGAGCCTCGTGAACACTTAGAACCAAGCTTTATAAAGCAGCTAGGTAACGCGCAGGCTGAGGTCGATTTCTCTACTAATGAGAGTACAGTGGAGACACTGAAGGCCTTCGACCAACTTAAGGAGTCTGCCAGCCTTAGGGATAAGCAGATGATGAATGCCTTTATTCATTTCTGTGAGCCAGGTGAATGGCGAACTATCTTGAAGGCTCATGAGCCCAACTGGAAAGCCCTACCCTGGCACCAGTTGCGTGATAATATACTTAACACATTTTTTGAAGATGCACGTGACCGTGAACTTCTAGAGTCTCGCAAGTTCTTTGCGAACGATACCACTATTCGAGGTGCTCTAGCTCATATGACACATATGAATACTCGGATGGGTGGTCGTACCTATACTGGCGAATATTTATTAATTTGTCAGATGATGGAGACTCTGGGAGCTAACCTCTTTAAGAAAGTCAATGATGACATCATCGCCTATGGTGATTTGCGATCTATGTCTTGGTCTGTCTTTGAGAAGATAGTACACAAGCATACCAATTCCTCTACTAGAGTACTTAGTACCACGAGCTACACCCAGCCCACTAAGCGAAACGCAGTAGAGACTAATACTGCGCGTAGTACTAAGAAACCTCGCACTACTACTGGAGGGGGTACTGGCTCTACTTCTACCGAACCGAAAGGTGATAAGAAGGTGAGAGCGCCTTGCAAGAAGTGTGGTTACAACCTCACAAAACGTAATGGCAAGTGGAATGGTAGACACGACCCTGTTAAGTGTGCACCAGGCAAGCCAGATTTTGGACACTATATGAAAGAGTGTGCTATTTGCAAGGGTACTAACGGTTGGCACAAAGAGGATTGCAAGGACTTACCGGGCGTCCAAGTTAAGCACTGACAGTACCATATGTGTGCACTAGAGAAAAATTATGAGAAAATGTTCAATAAAATCTATACCAAAGGAGATGAACGTATCTTTCAAACAGTTTTCGTAAATGGAGAAAAAGTTATGGCACTATTTGATCCAGGGGCTGAAGTCTCTGCTATCTCACGCCGAGTAGCCTACGCTACAGATATGGCTGTCCATAACGAAACAATTGATTTAATCTTGGGAAATGGCAAAGTTACTACTTGCGAACAAGCCATTGACTATGCACACATAATGCTGTCAGATAGAAGAGAAGCGAAGACTCACCTAATCGTTACTGACATGTCTCAGAAATACGATTTAATTATAGGTATGACTGATCTTCTCATTTTAGGTATAACACTCACTGGTCTGCCTAATGGGCTAGACCCGAATATAGATCAGTCAGATGATAATATGTTAAAGATACCTAAACCTCCGGAAGGTGAAGCAAAGGATATGATTCCGCACTTCACCGATATAATTATGGACTTATTATACAAAACAGGAAGATTGCAATAACTGACTGGTGTATGTTTAAGTTCTTTAATGGGTACGTTAGACTTGACTTAACAAACGTCGACTTCTCTAAGTTAAAGTGTCCTTCACATAACTACGTGAGTTGGAGACACAAGGACGTTGTCAAAACCCAAATCGAAGATTGGTTAAAACAGGGTCTAATTGAAATCAATAATGATGCAACCCCAGTTAATTTAGCTCTCTTAGCGGTCGATCAATATAAATCTGATGGAACGTTTAGTAAAACAAGAGTAGTACTAGACCTGTCGCCAATCAACAAACTAATTCCGCAACATAGTTTTCCCTTACCTAAGATAAGCGAGATACTACGCAAAATGGAGGGTGCGACTATCTTTTCCAAGATAGACTTAAAAGCTGCATTCCATCAACTACAGATATATGAGCCTCATAGGAAATACTTTTCCTTTACTTGGCAAGGTAAGAAGTACCAGTTTAAAGGTGCACCTGAAGGCTTACACATGTTACCTTTCTTCCAACAAGTTATGATGTAACTATTTGCGGACCTGTCGTATAACGTATCAGTCTATTTAGATGATATAGTTATCTTTACAAAGACAGCACATGAACATGCTAGACTCGTTAAAGAAGTCTTAAAGCGACTTAATCATGCTAAACTTAAGATTAACGAAGACAAGTGTTCTTTTGCTAAAGATACTATACACTTACTTGGCTACAAAGTATCTGCAGCAGGGGTAGAAATTGATCCTGGCAAGAAACAGTTTCTGTTGGATTTATCAACACCAATTACTGGAAGAGATGTGAACTCTGTGTGTGGGTTTGTTAACTTCTTCTCGGATTCGGTACCGCATCTTTCTCATTACTTAAAGCCTTTCAGTCACCTACGGCTGCACAAAGGATCTTTGGGAAAGCTTTGGACTAAAGAATGTGATGATGCATTTAAACTAGTCAAAAGTAAAGTAATGGACGCACCCATCATGCAGTACCCTGTGGATGGTGTCCCATTCCAAGTAGCAACCGACGCTTCAGATCGAGCGGTAGGTGGAGTGCTTTACCAAACGATAAATGGTAAACCGCGCTACATACAATTCTTTAGCAAGAGTTATAATAAGAGTCAACGGAATTACCCTACCGTTAAACAAGAGCTCCTTGCTATAGTTACTGCGCTAAGACAGTTTAAAGACTACCTTTATGGAAGTTACTTTACTGTCGCCTGTGATCAAAAGTCTTTAACATATTTAAAAGATATGAACCCTGATTCACAGTTGGTGAGCCGCTGGCATGACATTATTGCCAAGTTCGCTTTTAATATAACACACATACCAGGAATACATAACCATCTTCCTGACATGCTCTCTCGACTTGTGCCCGACTACCAGAAAACAGTCAAAGAGTTATTAGCAACCGATTGGATGCTAAATAAGAAATGGTTTAACCTCGCTCAATCACGATGGGGTTCATTTACTGTTGATATGTTCGCCGCAGAACATAACAAACAGGTTTCTGAATATAGGTCGTTGACTCATCCTAAAGGTGATGCATTTCAGCTTGACTTATCAAAGCATAATGCGTGGGCTAACCCACCTTGTCAACTTATCGCACAGTTGTTAAATTATGTTAATATTACTAAATCTACCATTACGCTGTGTTGTCCCGTACGTAACTCCGACCCATGAATACGTGATTTAATTAATATGATTCAAGACGAACCTATTTATGTCGACCGTGAAACCGACACGTTTTTGTATCAGGGATCCTATTCTATTAAGAAGACACCTTGGAAACACACCATCGTTTGTCACATCGGTCCTGCAGGTACCACTAAGTGGAAACCCTCAACCGAGTTCTTAGCTAAACTAGAGTAGTCTAAGGAGTTTGAACAAAAGCTCGAGACTCGTACAACACATGCACCCAACAAGAATACAATCGAGGTATTGCCGATTGAGACGGCATTAGATCGTAAAAACATGGAACTAGCTTAGGCCATGGATCAAAAACTCAAAGCTCTAAGAGAATCTGAACCTCGCACTCAACTACTTAATGCGCTGCTTATAGAACAGTCAGGAGTTGCGAAACAACTGAAGAAGATACTTCAACAATCTAATGTTGTCAATTACGTATCTCAGGAGTCTACCCCTCCTGATACTGAAGTTGCCCTATATAACGGGACTATGGTTCATCCAGCCAGCGTTACACAGAATCTGACTGACTTAGAAGAGCTCAACAGTAAAGTTTAAAGAATACATAATTTAACTCATCGAGCATATGAGCATACCTATACGATGGCTATTCGTGCAGTGCTTGATCACCCGGCGCTGAAAGAAACCATACGTGAAGTATACCGACGCTGTACTGATTGTGAAAAGAATCAGATCAAGCCGCTACTGTTGGGCACCCCTAAAAAGTGTGACAGAAGACCAACCGATGCGCCGAGTCATAGTCGATTTGGTTAAACTCCCACGATTCAAGTATACTGGCGATGTATATATCTGTCATTTCTTATGTGTGGCTTCGGGCTATAACTTGCTTTATGCAATACCGAACAAACACCCGCAAACAGTTGCAGAGTTATGCTATCACGTCTTTAATGAATTCGGTTTCCCCCGAGTAGCATGTTCTGATAACGGTAGTGAGGTTTAAAACATATAAAAATCCATCGAAGTTCACATGGTCCGGTCCTGAAATTCCACTTGTAGGTCGGGCCCTCCGGTCCGGTCCTGAATGTCCGTCCTAGGTAATTTGTCCACATGGGGGTGAGTCAATGTCGCACCAGACCACAGATGCACTCGGTGTGTGCTGACTGGTCTGGATCGGAAGTATTATAGGCGGAACCAACAAGCGCGATGACTTGGTTTGGACCAAAATTTGGAATTAGTACTTCAACAGCGTGATCAGCCGGGGTATGGGGAGCATCTGTTGATGTGTCAGAGACGGGTGAGGGTGCGGTGGTTACTCTACATGCTGGAGAAAAGATACAAGGTGTTCGTAGTGGATTCAGATACCATGGAAATTCTTGCACTCCTGTAATTGCTGGAGAAGGTCAGGGTCAATGGGTGGCAGTTTCGGGCCTACCAGGATGCGTCAAATCAGTTGTGGCTACCGAAGCAGACAGAGCAGAGACAGAAGTCACTGCGGTAGTCGAGCAAGAGCGACTACAATCATAGCACAGAGCCGGATTGGTGTAGGCATAAAGCAACGGTTGAAGCTGTCGTGTCTGGCTTTTTCTCGGTTTGAGGTTGGCTGTTTACCCAAAACTAGTTGGTAGTAGTATTGGCATCTGGCCATTGCCGCGATCTCCTTGTTGGACCAGCATTTTGTTGAGTTCTTCTAAATATCGTCACAATGTTGGCGGAGGGCTACATGGTCGGGTGTACGCCCGCCCGTGGTTTTGTGTCCAGTTTTCAGGTGAGTATAAATACTGTACGGGAAGCGCAGTGATGGTTCGTTGTGGGCCTTTGTGCTGGCCACTGAGTCGAGTTGTATTTCCAGGCAAACTCCGAGTTAGTCCGCGAATGGTCGCGCGGGGAGTAAGTGGTGTATGTTTGTTTGATGTTTGGGAAACCTAGGGTATTTGGTGCCCGTGATGATGGCTGCTGCTTGGATGAGTGCTGAGTTAGAGCGCTCGAACCAGGGGTCCAACGCATCCTTCCATATAGGCGGAGCCCAGGCAATAATGCTCAGGCCATATGTAGCAGTAGATAGGATGAATTTTTTGAATAGCACCAGTCGGTTGTGGGGGTGTCTCCAACTGAAGCCATGGAAGCCATAAATGCGGAAAGAGTCGATCCCCCGGGACAATACTGTAACCAGGGGTTCCACATGTCTGGCGAGTTTGATCCCTGGTGTTCCGTGAGAGAGTGGGAACCCCAGATATTTGAAGCATTTCGGCTTGGCATGTGTGGGCGCCATCATCAGGGGGAGGTAACGTATGTTCTGAGGTGCGTCTGCGAGCGTGAGTCCGAGTTCTAAATACACAAAATTCAATCAGTCTCGTGTAGGACAAGACTATTTCGAAAGCCTTGAGAACATTCGACATGTACGAGTGCACACGTTTCATACCTATACCCGCCACACAAATACTTGTATCACAAATATTGGGCAAGTCTTCATCTGTGCGTATCGCGAACTCATCTGTACATTCCAATATCTCTGTGTTGGTACACATTGATATCACTTATGCACTAAACACTCTCTCCCGATATACGGTCAATTCATTACGACAACATTAGCAGGTTGCTCTACGCATCCTCCAATACCTTAAATGTACACCTCATCTGGATGTATCACATCTGACATACCGTTATTAGCAAGAAGCTCCCATTGTAGACGCTATTTGTGACGCTAATTATTCCGTATACGTTCTCCGTATCAACAAAATCTATTTAGTGTGGAATGCACAACGCCAGCCCACCATTTCTATGAGCACCGCTGAATTATAATGTTTTGCTGCTTCCAAAGCCACCTAGCATATACAATGGTTACAAAATATTTTGTACAAACTTGGGTTCCCACAATTCGCACCTAACTTTCTTTACCATGACAAATCGGTTCTACACAGCATTACCTCCACGGGCCCAACAAGCAGCACTGCACCTCAGATTATACAATTATATTCTCTACATACTTTCTATATACAGATTTCAGGGGAGTGTTTCGAAAATAACAGCAGTTCGGAACACTGACCTGTCAGAATGAACGGCGATTCCGCCATAAACAAATTCATGGCTGTAGAATACGTATATTGCACCCTCTAAAGAGGGTACAATAAATCGATTCTTATCACTTACATATGTCGAACAGGCAATGTGAGATGTCTTTCAGTCCACTATCAAGCGTCTCACTTTCGACAAACAGGTTTGGTCACGATGCCCTGTATTATGAAATATCATATATATAAAAATGCAAAGACCAACTCTTGATCATGGGATTTGAAAAATAAAACAAATCGAAAAATTTACCTATCCAAACCAATAAAAATCGATTATTATCACTTACATATGTCGAACAGGCAATGGGAGAAGTCTTTCAGTCCACTATCAAGCTTCTCACTTTCGACAAACAGGTTTGGTCATGATGCCCTGTATTATGAAATATCATTCAAAAAAAAAATGCAAAGACCAACTCTTGATCATGGGATTTGAAAAATAAAAACAAATCGAGAAATTTACCTATCCAAACTCCCAATCATCTTACAAAGAACCCATCGCAGACCATTGTCGCAATTATCTGAAAGCCATCAGCAATCGGTACAACATTGTTAAAGCACAATGTAGCAAACTAGGGTGAAGTACTGGATCAATCAACTTAGAATTCCAACTCGCGACCTTTTAATATTTGTATTGAAAAAGATGAATGACGTAACAAATAAGCTAGTACTATATTGGTTGGCTTAGTTATTCACCTTAGTTACTACAAAAACTCAACGTCGCCCAAGGTAATTTGCGACATGCAAGTACTTGAAATACATATGGTAGAAAAAGTTGACAGTCATGCCATAATAGAGTTTGTGTGGATAAATTACCCTGGACCGATGATTAGGCCCGGGCCAGAGGACCGGATCCGAAAGAGATTATTTCAAGACCGGACTAAGGGACCGGACCGAATATTGAAACAAAGAATTTAGTGTGCGAGAATGATGACTCATAAGATGTCATCATAATTTAATAACATGGAGACGAATGATGACTCATGGGGTGTCATCATAACTTAGTAACTAGGAGACGAACACCATAGATACATAGATACGAGTTTTCTATACAATTACTCGTTGCTAGAAGAAATCTCGTTCCACACAGGAACGTGATAATAAATACAGCAGAAACACCGTTCACAATGGCACTTCTGACTGACTTTACTTATTTCAGACTAAACACCCTTTACTAAGCGCTACTCGGTTTTGACTACATCTGTACACACACACACAAAACAGAAGAAAACGGGTAAGTGGATGATTGAAGTAATCAACCTAGTATTGGGATGGCAAATTCAATAATTCACCTTGTTTACTAAAAAACCGGAAATGTTGCAAGTTCAAATCCTGTCTTGGGTAAGCTTTGTGATAAGTGCTAATCAGCTGGTACTAGACTAGCACTATTGCCTAGCGCGGAATGTTCAGAAAACCCAGCCTAGGGGTGGTGATCCCAGCGTGGAAGGATCAGATAAATCCACCCAGGAGCGGATCGTGCGAACTGAGTTCGAAATAATCGCGACAATTTCTAGTTTTGTAGTAAAATTGGTAAATGCCTGAGCAAACCAACATAGTACTTGGTTAGATGGTCCAGACATTTATCAAATTTTCTATACTGATTCCAACCAACCCAGTACTTTGTTTGGATGATTCAGTCATTCGCCTTATTTACTACATCATTTGTTGATATGATTTTCAAACTCGCAATTGACTTGTAACCAGAGAAACCTAATCATCTTTTTCAATACTATACTGAAAACAAAAATTGTTTAAAAACACTAAAACAAAAAGGATAAATAAATTTTGTTAGCTGGCTCCTCGTAATTTGTAGTACATGGATTAAAACATTATAACGCATTTAACAGTTTGACAACTTCGGGTGTCTGGATCGTTATTGGTGAGTCACGTATAATTGCACAGATACAGTCCAAGCTTAGCTATGAATAGAGCGTTCAATATTGGTTCTAATCGTCATATTAACGATTTCATGTGTAATTTTGTAGCTACCAACGCAACCAAAACGATAATGCAGGCTCATGTCTGTAATTTTCTGACGTAGGTGGGGAAAAAAATCGAGACTGTTGTATGTCTCTGTCTTCTGTGTACTCGTTTACGCTATCCATGTCTAACAATTTTAAGCTTTACCGTACCAATATAACCCGAAGATAGCAACAAACCAGTACCATGTGGTCAAAGCACTTTAGGTAAAAATTTAGGACAGGACCAGAGGGAATTGCTCTCAACCGAATCAATCTCTCCACCGAGTCAAACCTGCTAGACCACCCCATAGTCGCGACCTTTTAATCACCATATGCTAAAGAGAAAGTGCATCTAGCTCACACAAAGCAAAGAACGATGACGAAAATCTTACCGTTGGCACTTTATGTCGACCTGAAGACTGGACTGTCAGCTTCGCGTACTTTGATCCCCGGAGCAAAGACGAAGCGAGTGATCTAGACTAAATCTTTAGGGATATAGGCAAAAAAAAATGCCTTGCGAGACATTACTCCAATACGACCATGGCGGGAAAAACAATTATGTACTTTAAAGTAAACTGTACCATTGGTGCGATATCATACAAATACCCTTTAATGTTATAATCGAGTGACAGTTGCGTCCTAGTTAAACTATTGAAGGAATTAGCGCTACTCAGAAGTAGTCTTAGGTGCTTGATTGACTGCGAAGTACTAGCTGTCCTCTTACTATCTGCAATAAACATTTTGTGAGAATCTATGTATATGACTTGGGTGTATAATATACTACTGAAGAATACACTTAGTCATAGCTATCGTCTGGTTCTCTAATGAAGCAACGGTGTGGAGTGGTAGACGATGGTTCTATGATATTGAGCCCACTATTTAATATTGATCATATAAATCATTGTTGCTGACTATATTGGGTACATTACTTCCCTATGTCAAAATTCAGTTTGAAAGCTTCTACTCTTATTTTGATTTGTCAGATCTGAATTGAATATTGTCTGCTGTATATAATCCTGCTACATAGCTGTTTATCGTATTTGTGAATGCATGAATGAATACTGCAAATAGTCAGCATAGGAACTGAATGAATCTGATTGATCTTTGTGTCTGCAGTATATAATTATTTTACTCGCTGCTTGATATATAAGAAAACTTGGATCCTGTGATTTATCAAACCGGTCTCAAAATCTATTCCCCGGGCTGGCAGTATTCAATATATGGCCTAAGTTGGTGGTGTCGATTGTATAGCTCTTAACTAATAACTGCGAGTCTATCCAATTGCTATTCGCATGCCATGTTGCGTTGTAGATTAAGTTAGTGATGTGATTATAATAATTATGATCAGTATGTGTTGGTAAGTAGTTGTTTGTTGTCCGATTTTTAAATCATGCCAAATTCAACGGCTAAATTTCGATTATTCTTTCATAAGTCTTAGCTTGATACCAAAAACCCCTGGGTGCACGTTAACAACTCGTTTTTGAAGTTAAGATTTGAACTAATGATAATAAGTGCATGAAAAGTATCCATGCTTTTTGCTCACTCATGTATAATTGATATCCGTCGTAACATGGGATAGTGCCATTGTTTCGTTTATCATTTCATGTGGTGAGATCTCAGATCTTTTGAGTTTCTGGTCATTCAGTAGTGTCTTGATATAGACACAAAAATATACATCTTTTGATATACTCGACAAAAGATGGCACGTTTATTCAAACTGGCTACGATTCCGTTCTCTCCGCCTCTTATCGGTCCAGCCAAGTAGGGACGCAAGTCTATGGTAATCTAGGTATTCGATACCTACATGAATGCTACCTATGTTGTCCGATGGTTTCTACATGTCTATTCACAATCTATTGCGCTCAGTATACGTGCCGTACTGTCACTTCGTGATTATGTTATCAGTATATCATATTGTTCAAAGTAAAAAAGATTGAGCGTTTGAGCGTTTGATGAGGACATTCATATAAACATACTTCACTATCGTTATATGCCGGTGCTGTATATATCATTCGCAAGTCCGACTTATGGCTGTGTGGCAGCAGTACGATTATAAGTCTGCTATGTCGTGTTTCTGATACGTATGCATCTAGTGCTAGCCGAAATATTTTGTTTCATTCATTAATTACGTTTTTATCCGTTTTGGCTTCAATAATCAACTTATGAACAGCTCGAATCGTATCAGTATGTTGCGATTAAATAGACTTTTTGGTTTCTGTGGCACCGCGAGTATCGACTACGCATATTTCCCTTACACCTTTTGCAATGACATGTAGGGATGACATGCACGGACTGTGATGCGCGTTTTTATCTACGCTTTGTAGTCATAGTATCTTACTATGACGCCTATTCTTTATAGGCGCTTCATGTTCAATGTAAAATAACTCGAATCATATACATCATGCTTTTACTTTATCGTATCCAAAGTACGTACAGCTTCGTATCGCAACAGTAGGTTGCAATATCATCACGACCTTTGTAGTGACATGCACAGGTCACGATGTATGTTTCCATATACTCATTGTAGTCGTAATTTCTCCCCCCCCCATCTACTTATGTATAGGCTCTTTGTAGTTGTCACATCATGCATTCGCCTTATTATCGCTATAATACAATAGCTTCGAATCGTATGAGTATATTAAGTCCAAATAAATTTTTCTGTGTAGATAGCTTTACATTTATAAACTACTCAGAGTTCTTCTACGTGTTTTGTTATGACATGCCTGGTGCCAGATCTAGCTTTCCATGTACGCTTTGTCGTCACAGTTTTCTTTTTCACCTATCATTTTCCTCTTTGATGCGTTGTGTTCATCCTCTTTGATGTGTTGTGTTCAACCTCTTTGATGCGGTACGTTCAAAGTGAACTTATTCGTATCACGCACCTCACGCTTTTGCTTCACGTTACCGAAATGCGTATAGATTCGCATCGTAGCTGTGTTGCGTTTAAAGATGTTTTTTCGGCGGACAAAATATTGCTACGCAGAGTTGTCCCAGACCATTAGTAGTGACATGCACTTGTCTTAATACACTGATCTGGAATCTTATCTGTTCTGACACCGACGAAAATTGCGGTAGTTTCAGACTGCAAAAGACGCTTGTAGTATCTTAAATTTTTTTTGCATGCCAAATTGAGCGGACGATCAAATAGATACTTCGTTTCTCGACTTTGCGCGGATTAAAAACTCAAGTTAACTATATATTCTTCGACCTTCACACGGAATTATAATCATACTATGTTCACTAGACTCAAAGGATGCCCATGTGCTTACATACGGCGTACAAGCCGTTCGAATGCCTTCTCGGTAGCACCCTAGTGCAAAATCTTGTAGCATGTAGGGACCAGATTATCAAAAATTCAATTGTTGAATTTTGGAATTAAGATTCAAATATTCCTGATATTACAGTCATCAGAAATAATAGCGGTAGAACCGGTAAGCTATAACGGGACTCCGCGTGAGAGAGAAACGCTCAATTAGAAACCTGAGTCTAGTGAATCAGAAAACACAAATAAAAGACTCAGTTCGGTTCTCTCAGACTAGGAATTTTTCCTAGCTAGACAACTGTACTTGAGAAGAGCTCTATTGTATCCTTCGCCTCGTACCTTTCAGCTACTCTCTACACTCTACAATCCCGAACTTGCTCATTTGAAGTTGTGCTCATATGTGTACCGCTCACATTTTTAACACATATTATCTACACTCAAAATTAATACGACTTATCTGACATAAGTTGGCTATTCGAGCGCAGTAGTTCATTGCGCTTCTTGCTAGAAGTATTGTATGCTTACTTGAGCTCTGAGCAGAAGAATCGCTTATATCAGAATGTTCCTCACTTGTGATACTCTTTATACGTATATGATGTGCACACCCAACTACGACCACACTTTTATGTATTATGTGTGTTTTGTCC
Source organism: Sphaeroforma sirkka (assembly GCA_001586965.3). Taxonomy (NCBI): domain Eukaryota; class Ichthyosporea; order Ichthyophonida; genus Sphaeroforma; species Sphaeroforma sirkka. The sequence continues at coordinate 33,704 of LUCW03000642.1, forward strand.
CTGTCTGTAATTGTAATCTGGACACTCTGTACGTTAAAAAATGAATTCGTCCAAACTGTGCGCTAAAAAGTAAATCCGCCGCGGGAGGCTTTTAGAGTTTCCAGGTTGCACCGGATGCGATGTCGTTCATATTTTACCATTTTCGCCGCCTGATTTCTCCAACAGGTGCTGGTACAACCATAGTTTCTTTGGTAGTCCATACGTGGTATTGTTTTCTTTTTAAGCTTTGTACATTTTTCAGCCAATATCATGCTCCAGGCCAGTGTTGTTCTGTAGTACCATTTCCACCGCCCGGCTTTTCAAGTAGGCGTTTGTTGGTCCAATCGGTTTTTCTTCGGTAGTAATCGAGCATATAGGTAGGGATAGTATTATTTATTTTAATCTAGCTTAAGTTTTTACATACCCACATGCGCATCAGATCTCGTATTCATTGGGGAGGTTATGGGAAGATTGAAGCGTGGTATTATTTTTCCGAGAAAATACCCTAAATGTACATGGACTACATTGTACATACGAATTTACGGGTACGTTTACTACTTCCACAATCAGATTCTCTAAATATAATTTTCAATTCCTTTCTCAAAGATATTCCAGTACCAGTCAGTCAAGTATTACCCACCAAAGTACATTCATACAAAAGCTGTTAGCGCATCATTATACTGCTTAGAGCCTTTACACTGAATTCCAGCTGTATGTGGATGTACTTTGAATGGTGACCCGAGACAATCCAAGCATAGCGCACTAATTCATAAATTGTACAACATCCAGCAAAATACTGCTGAGGAGTGAATACTATCAGTAGACTGACCGTAGGGAGACAACGAAGATAGCTGATTCAAGAACCAGAGCTCAATTGATTGCTGTTGAGTTTGGCTTTGTGTCTATGGTAGAGCAGTATCAGAAAATCCACAATCTGTACATGATTTGGAGGCATTGTCTTCCCCCGACTATGTCGCAAGTGTCCAACATGACTACACAATTCGAAGAGAAAAAACTTTTCTCGTATGTTTCTGTTAAAGAGCCTGAATTGCGCACCAGACAGTGAATTAAACTTGATTGAAGTAGCATATATCAATACCAATTAATAAATGGAGAACCCCCCCCCCTTTCTCTCTCTCTTTCTCCTCGACACATTTATTTGTAAAGAATGCGTAAAGCGAAAGGCTCATTGATTCAAATTTAAGTAAATTTTACACGAAAAAGTCAGTATATGTACATTAAAAAGGGGGGATTGTCACTAAATGTACATTTGTACACAATCAATAATTCGGTACGTTTTCAACTGTTCATCGGTAAATCGAGTGAATGTGTATTTAGTGACTTTTCCACATTTTGAATGTACATTTAGAGACTGTTCTTTTCTTTTTCAAGGTTTGTAACTTTCCAGTCACTGTCATGTCCAACGAATAGGAATACATGTAGACATATAAAACTTCGTCTAAATTGAAATAAATAGTCCGCTAGTGTCGTTTATATATTACAATTTCCGCCGCCCAGTTGTTCAAATAGGTGTTTGTTGATCCGGCTAAATTTTCTTCGGTAGTAATCAAACACATAAGTAGCGTAGTACTTATTTCTTCGAGGTTTGTACACTTTCAGTCACTACCATACTCCCTGCCAATGTGGTGCATGCCTTACCATCGCCACCGCCCTGTTTTACAACTAGATGTTTGTTAGTCCAAGTGTTATCAATATCTAGCCAATTTTGCAGCACGGTTGTTCAAATAAGTGTTTTAAGGTCCAACCATTTTTTCTTCCATAGTCATCGAACATACAAGTAGTGTAGTATATCTTTCTTTCAAGGTCTATACACGTTCAGCGGATTCCAGGCTACCCGTGAGTGTCTTCCGTATCCAGCTATTTTCGCCCCCCGGACGTTCAAATTGTTGTTTTTGGATCCAACAATTATTTTATTCGGTAGTCATCGAGCATACAAGTAGTGTAGTATTAATTAGTTATAGGTTTACAAACTTTTCAGGCACTAACATGCTTACCGAAAATTGAGAAGAAAAAATGTTCATATTGTGCTACCCGCCTGTGTCGTCAATGTCGTACCATTTTCGCTGCTCGTTTTCTTAAATAAATGTTGTTCAACCTTTTTTTGTAGTTTCAATGTCATCGTGGTACACAACTCCCCAGCGCACACAGTTACAGTGGCGGACATGTTTTTCTTTTGCGACTTCGTTCATGTACATTGTCCGCAGTTTCTTTATTCCCTGCAGCTTGTTTTTGGTTTGATTCTTTTTCTCTTCAGTGCTCGTCATTTTGACGTGTGACAAGTTTTTCAACTTAGCTGCTCCTTGGTGAACTACGACTTTTCCGTTTTAGCTAAATTAGTTACCTCTTGTTGATATAGGACTTCTTCAGTTTTTCGCAAATAAGCTGTCTCTCTTGTTGTTCAATCGAGACTGCGGTTGAGTAAGCCTTGATTGTGGTGCCATATATGCGAACTAACTTTCTATCTAATTCGTTTACGTGCGCGAACATTACTGATCTGTATCAGTTGAGTAAGGGTAGCATCATCGTTTGAAAACGGTGAAGCCGACAGTACACTTTCGTCCGGCACGAATCACTCGCGTAGCAGTGCTGGATCATACCGCGTGTAAGGCTAAGCACAGAAGCTCCGCATCCACCAGTGACATACTCGAAGCGATTCATTGCTATTTTGAGAGTGCATCAATTTCAAGTGTGATTTCATTTGTAGAAAACCACAGGTTTTATTACCACATGAAAACGGAATCGATGATCAATCAAACTTGTCATAGGAATCAGTATGTTGACATTGCAATGACAAACTATTTAAAGTTAACGTTATAGAACGAATTACAAAATAGAATAAATCGAGATTTATTTTAACCAATTACGTTCGCATTGCTTGCAAACGATCACCATTATATACTTTATTATTTTTATTTCTGGGAAGGAGGGGGGGGGGGGGATATTTAGGATTTAATATTTACTTGTAAAGATGATTTATAATTATGAGACGCAAAAACGTTTCAGTAGTATTTAAATACTGAAAGAGTACAAACATCTTAAATGCTCTTTCCATGTGTATGTCAATTTCATATTTATTCATCAAGATTGAACGCAATTCAGATGTTGAATGGCCGTATCGTGGCTCATACGAATACCTGGTGTATTTCTGTAGTAAACACATCAAAATACGATACTAAAACCTACTCAGTCTCCCTGAGGCTCAGTGCGGTGTATTTATTCTTATATTTGATTGTCTACGTGGTCTACAAATAATTCACCTCGTGTGAATTAATTGTAAACTAATTCTAACTCCACACTGATAGTGGTTTAAGGGGACTTTTACCACACTCCCCTCAAGCTCAAGCGTCACCAGTGATTGAAGAGCTTCAAAAATAAACGACCTCTTAAACTATTGAAAATTAAACATATATAACTAGTAGTGTAAATTAAACAATATATATATATATATATAAACTAGTGAAATCCTTCTGCCGAGTAAGTTCTTGCCTTGGAAACTGGTCTTTTGAACCATCCCGGCTGTGCTGGTATATTTTCACCCTCCAAAAAGCTAGGGTATCCGCTGGTATGTTTTCACCCCCCCATAAGCTAGGGTATCCGCTGGAGTTATACTCGCCTATAAGCTCGAGTTGTGGAATCGTCTTTCGCCTCTATACCGTGGTGAAATCTCACGAGGAGAGACAAAACTCCGATCCGGAAGTAGATGATAGACATCTAGTATTCATCAACGTAACGTTGGAATTATTGTTGTTGTGCCGCTTTCTTCTTCTGCCGAGTTTGCTCGGCTTTGTGGTATGCCGCGATGTCATTCGGATTGTCAAAAGCTTCGGCTGACTCCCAAGTTGGATCACCATCCCGCCAGCGAACCAAGTATTCTGTATTCCCTGTGGAATCATTCTGTCTATGTCGAATGATGTAACGGAACGAGGAACTATCCTGCCACATATGATCTTCTAAAGGCTTTTCGGTGGCTCTATGGACTAGTCGCAAAAGTTCCACTCTAACTGGTTTACCTTTGAAAGTATCTGGAAGTGAACCATCCTTGTGTGTCAGTTCATATCCTTGTCCCTGTCTGGCTTTGACAACGTATGGTCCAAACATTGGTCGCATTGCTTTGGTTGTGCGACCTTCGGACCGTACCATTACCACATCCCCTGGTTGAAAGGCGATAAAATCGTAAGCATGGAGGCGGTCAAACTGCCTGGATAGTGTGTCTGCGTATTTCTGCGTGACCTTGTAAAGCGTCGGCAAGATAGTGTCGTGCAAACGATCCAGCCGGTGTGCCCAAGCCTCATTGGTGACCGGCTGATTCCCGGAAGGTCATCCGTGAAGTCAGCAAACGGAACATGACGGCGACCGAAGTAAGCACTGAATGGTGCTGTCTTGTGTCGCCGAGATATTCGGAGGTTCTGGCACAGCATAATAAGTGGTAGTCGGACATCCCATGCGGTAGGCAAAGATTCACATAGCTTGCGAACTCCTTCGTGTATGTCTCTGTGTCTTCTCTCCGCTGCTCCCAGGACCTGAGGACGATATGGTGGCGACTTTGCATGCATCACTCCAACTTCTTGAGTTATTAATTTAACAATCTTGTTCGAAAACTCGCCTCCCTCGTCTGATTGAATTTTCCTGGGAAAAACATGTTCCCCAAACACCTCCATAAGTTTCGATGTCACCACTTCTGCTGACTTTGTGGCCGTTGCTCTCAATATCGAGTACCCCGTTGCTATATCCAAGACGTGCAATATATATCGATTTCCTGCTGCTGAAACTAGTGGCATTGGAATCATGTCGACTTGAATATGATCCCACGGATACTTTGCCGTTATATTAATCATCGGGTGAAATCCCTTTCGTAACACCCTCTGTCCTAGACATGTGCGACAGTTTCTCCTAACTGTTTGTGCAAGTTCCAGAGCGTTAGGCCACAAATGTCCGTTCTGCTGTAGTTGAGCAACTGTATCTTCTGCTCTATGATGCCCAATCTCATGCTGACACAAGGTGAGCTGTGTGCGACGGCTTTTTCTTCCTCATCTGGAGAATCCGTCATGGCTACTTCCGAGGTAGCGATCGATACTAGCCGAGACGTATCTAATGGGGTGACTTTCGATACTGAGGACGGTTCTGCATATCCCAATCGTGCTGAAAACGTCGCTGGAAGGCTGTAACCATTGCGTGGGCCTACTCTGGCAATGACTGTGTGACCCCATGGTGCCTTGCCACTCGCATACTTTCCGTATTTGAGGAAGGAGTGGGCTGTCCTTGGAACTAATACTGGGTCTCTTTGTAGAAGCGACTTGAATAACTGGAACCAAGGCTCGTGGGGCGCCCACGGTAGACACACCGTAGCTGTGGCCCTCTCTGATCGTATCTTGCGCAACATTCTATGGATTAATCTCCATGGTGGGTTCATCCATCCATCTATATCCTTCCAACAATGTGCAAACGCTCCACCCCTGTCATCGTCGGTGTAGTAGCGTGGCAAATGGTGATCCTGTTGCGAAGCGAAGACATCGACATTATTCTCACCCATAATCCGTTGCGCTTGCTCAAAGTAGTCTGGAAAAAGTTGTCAACATTCTGCATATAGTATCTCCTGGTCCTCAGTCTCGACAGTTCCCTCATGAAGCCTAGACCACGCGTCTGGTAGCACGTTCTTTATACCCGGGATGTGCGAGATAGTGAAATTGAAAGGCGCTATGATGTGATGCCATCGTTGTAGCATCGGATTCAGCTTTAGCTGTGTGTTCATATACACCAAAGCTTTATGATCAGTCAACACTGAAAAGCGTTGACCTTCGAGATGATCCCGGAAGTGTGTGAGACCATATACCAAGGCCAATAATTCCTTCATGGGTGTTGCGTAATTGCGCTGTGCTGCGTTGAGGGTCTTGCTGAAGAACATTAGGTGTTGCTTCTTCCCTTCTATGGTCTGGAACAATGCACCTCCAATACCGTAGTCGCTTGCATCCGTTTCGAGTTGTAAAGGTACTTCGTCGACGGGAAATTTCAACACTACTGCCTCAACTATGGCTTGCTTCATGGCATCCCAAGCTTGCTGGTGTCTCTGTTCCCACCTGTCTCCAATGATTTCCTTAGGCTTCAGTCTTACAAATTCCCGGAGTGGGGCAACTACCTCTGCAAAGTTTGGTAGGTGCTCGTGAAGAAAGTTGGCTGATCCCAAGGCCGATGCAATGTCTTTGTACTTCTTCGGGGTTGGCCAGTCAATGAGCTTGGCCTGCTTTTCATGGCAAATATCAATTCCGGCCTTCGATACTCGCTTCCCTAGGATCATGACTTCTTTGACTGCAAAATGACATTTTGAAGGGTTTAGCTTGAAACTGTGGTACGTCAGCCGCCGAATGACCTCGTTCACTACTCGTACGTGTTCCTCGTAGTCATCTGTTGCTATTACGATGTCGTCCAGGTAGTGGTGTGCCGGAAGTCCTTGCAATATCACACTCAGTGTACGCTGAAACTGCTGCGTCAGTGTGTGTAGTCCAAATGGCGCTGATGTAAAGGAATACTGGCTTTTTTTGCCATGTGTGAAACTGAATAGATACTGAGAATCAGGGTGAATTGGGAGTCGATGGTACGCTGCGGTTAGATCCAATGTCGTGTAATATCTCTTCCCTTTGATGTTACCAATGATGTCGTTGATACGGGGAATAATGAACTGATCCGCCGGTATTAATGCATTCACCGCTCTGAGGTCCAAACACACTCGCACTTTCTTTAGTTCTCCAGATTGAGTATACTCTGGCACGGCGAGCAAGGTAGTAAGTTGACGGAAGTGGCTGTATCCCTTTGAACTATGACCAAATCTTGAATCCACTTCTGCACCTGTCTATCTACCCATGGTATCCATTTGTCTGCTACAAAGTTCCTTACTGCCTTCCGCATCCTTGCAGCTTGATCTGGTGTCACTGGCAATCTAACTTCGCCTCCTTCCAGTCTGCACCTGTCCTTTTCTCGAATACCGTCATTGTCCCTCAGTTCCTTGTCTAGTTCCAGGCGAACACCGGTTTCCTCGGTCAAATCTGGTGGTCGTCTCAACGGTATTGGTTCCAATAGTTTGTCTAGCTCCGTTGGATCTATGGGTGAGAATGGCGATTGAAGGCCTCCCACGTATAGCCCTAAGCCAGGCATAAGATCCTGGCCTACGATCGCGTCGATAGCCGGTGGTAGATTCAATAGCTCGAAAGACTGTTCTGTGAGCTCTAGACCATATCGTACTGGAGTTTGTACGGTTGAGCCTATTCGCCGTGTACGAAGACTACGATCAGCTAGGTATATATAGGATCCCTCCGGAGCCGACTTAATTTGCAATCCCCAATCGTGTGCGGATGTCGAATCAATGCAACTTCTGTTTGCCCCAGAATCCACTAACGCCCTGCATGTCTTACCGTTGATCAGGATGGATATGAATACTCGATTGTCCATTGAAAGTAATGGATCTTTGATCGATAGTATCCCAGGTGTGCTAGACAGGAAAACTAAAGTTGCATCTACATCCGACACCCTTACATCCTATTCCTGATCGCTGCCTATGGTTTCCCACGTTGCATCCTCTTCTAACTCACCCTGTTCGATTTCGTCTGGGTGTGCCAGTATGGAAGCAATGTGTGTGTCTGTAGGCGTGGTCTCCTCCTGCTCCGTTTGCTGGTCGTCCGAGTCTGTTAGAGCCGTAATGGTGTTGACCGCGGGCAAACTCTTATCGAAGGATACGCCTTGCTTAAATCCTCGGCCCGAGCTGGATGTGAATCCAACCCTTTTGTTCGACTGATAGTGCTTGCAGGATGATATATGCCTGAAACTGGGTGGGGCACCCGCTCTGCACGCGTAACACGTGGTGGTCGTAGACGTGCTTTGTGTGCGTTGTGTGCTGCCTCCTCCTGTATTCGTATTCAAATTACGATCTCGTTGTTGGGCTGGAAACTGTCTACGCCTATCCCCCCACATTCATCTGTGTCCGTACCCGTTGTCTGAGGATGGCATCGGTTTCTTGTATGTCTGGATTTAAAATGCGGAGAAGGTCTTCAGTCTCCAGGTGGTCCCAACCTATGTGGTGTTGTAGCGTGCGTTCATGCGTCATATTACCTGTCAGGTCCTCGAGGGCCTGTATGAGGCAGTGATTAAGCAACCGCTTAGGAAAGTCCTTGCCCTTATCTGCTCGCTCCCAGGCTCTCTTGTGAACTTCCACAATCTTGTTCAAATGTTCCCTGGCTGACTCTACACCCTTGGTGCGGGATTACCCTTCGCCAACTTTAAAGGTAGGGTCTACGGTGGCCTTGCTCTCATGTTGACAGATTTGGTCTATGACCTGTTCCGCCGGATATACCCTCAGCTGATTATGGTTGTCACGGAGATAGTCAATTGTGGCCTTTGCTGCCTTAAAATGTATGAGTACCTTATAGAACCAACGTACCATCCACGACTCATCTAGTCCTGAGACATGGGCGTTCTTCAGTGCCTCTTCTAGCGCCCCTCGTGTGTCTCTATCGGCTGTGCTGCTTAATTGATAACGGTCTAAAGGCCAATCGGGCCATGTCCGTGGCTCCGGAGCTCTGTTCTTCCTGATAGCTTCCAATTGAGTATTCAACGCTCCTTTCAGTTTATCGATTGTGGACGTTAGTAATGTACATCTTGGGACATCGTAGTTTCCCTGTGCTCGACAAAGTTCATCCACAAAGAAAGATATCTTCCCTTCGAGGCGTTGACACATGGCTCGGCGATGCTCGTTCCACTGCGCTGGTGTCATGATCGGCTCTCTCGCCTGTTCGTCTTTGTGCGGTCGTTTTCTGCTGCCATGAATATTACCGTCGTCGACATCACTAGACTTGCGCTTACCGTTCGTCAACGTAACTAGCCTTGCGCATATCCTGTATCGATCGCGCGAAGTCTCGGTGCTGTCGGCTGAGTTCCCATCGTCTACGTAGTTGTTCTCGTTCGGCTTCCCTACAATAATCCCCATGTGGGTCGCTCAAATATTGCTCTAGCTGTCGGCCCCTGATTTCGTCAGAGTTTTGCTGACGAGTGCCCGTGGCCCACCCTGACATATTGCTATGCCGTTGGACTTGTCGCTCATCCCCGTTGCCTGCGAGGGAATCCTGACTTGCACTGGTAAAACTTCCCGATCGAGTTCGCTTTCGAGTGAAATCTCGTTTCGGTTTAGGTGCTCGGAAAAGGCTGCCATGAATGCGGTCTATCACCCGCTGAATGAATGCCCGAAGTACCTCGGACATTGGCTACCCTGTGTCGCTCAGCTGCTGGTTCAGCAGACTTTGAACGACTAGTATGCCTAATCACAAATTGCACCTCCCTGTCTTCTGGATCTGCTCTCCCTCTTGCCGATAAGCGAGACCCGTGCCCCAACTGATGTCGCCTGCTTGCTGCCTGGCCCACGTCTTGGTCTGTCTGTTCATATCGCGGTTGTTCATCTCTTCGACGCGATGCTACTGTCTGGCGCGAAGAAGCTGTGCCTCCTTGGTGGGTCTGCTCGAAATCTGACAAGGATCTCTGGGTTGTTTTTGCCGTCGCGACGAGTGCGTCGAGGGCTACGGGGTGCTGGACGCATAGGCATCTTGATGTTAAGACTTCGATGTATGGCTTTGTGTTGTTGATGAATAGTTGGTCCAGATTGAAGGAGTGTCGGCTATTATATAATAGTTGACTTCAGCCATTTGTGTTACACACTTTCTTCTGCCGTTCTCCTCTCGTGATACCAAAATAGCTAATTATCATTGAATCATGTTGATGTCTACAAGGTCTGCTTGCGGGTCCCCGAAAACTCGTTGCTCTCGGATACACCTTGCTCCTTAATGATTGCTAATCATTTTGTTTGGGTTGGTTTTGTTAATGAGTACTCGTTTTGCTCTCCTTTGCTCTGCCTATAGGAGTTATTAAGAGTTGCTGATAGACTCGAAGCGTGTTCAATGATCAACCGCCTGTCGTGTTCTAGCGTTCTGAATGCTCCTTTAATCCAACCTTCGGACCACTGTACTCCAACATCAATCAAATCCGAGGCCTGCAGCCAGGAAGTTCAGGTCAAGGTTCCCAAGAATAACCTTGAAGCCCAAGGTAGTTACATCGGTTATGAAGTTGAAAAACCAAAAACAAATTCCCTATTCAAACCAACTTGAGTGTACTTGCCCGATGCTGATCAGTGCCGTCTACTCTTGCATGTACTATTTCTTCTGTTCCTTGCAAGAGTCCGCTGCATCTTGACGATTCGCCTTATACGTCGGTGATAACGTTCTCCTTAGTTTTCACCAACAATCATACAACCGTACCAGGCTATGTTGGTCCTACGGCTGATTCACTTATGTTGACTTCCTTTCTCTCTAGAATGGAAATTAAAAGTATATATATATATATATATGTATATATGTATACGAAAATGTATTCTGTCTTGTAACATCGGTAAATATGTCTTCTTCTAGTTGTGTGTTGGTCGTGGGTTCGATACCCCCCCGTGATATATATTTTTTTTTCCTATGTTTTCGTGACCATCGAAGTTCGCGCATGCAACGATGGCGAACATTCGACTCCGAGATATTTTCGAAAAATCGATCTTCTAACCATGCCAGTCTTTTCGTCTAGCCAATTGATTACCAAAACTTGCTCCCGTAGTTGATATTTGTTGAAAATACGAGTTGAAATCGCATTCTTTCTGTCTCAGTTTCTCCCAAACTGTGCCTAGCTCCTCTTCTGCATTGCTACCTGTCTCACGCGCGCTTAATTCACACGTTTCTATTATACGTTGCCTGACACTGTCGATTCTACATTGCTACCTGCTTTTCTTGATCACCTCTATCTGCCCTTTGTCGTCGCTGTACTCGCCCACACCTATGAAAATCTGCCATATCGACCTTCTCTACGCCAAATTACGTTCTTCTATACCCCTAACTGCGATACTGCATCATGTTCGTGTTGTGTGGATTGACTAGGCCAGTCAAAACATTGTTCAAACGTCCTATGACTACTAATTAGTCAGAGGGAGGCCTTGATTGTCAACGACGGCCTGAAAAGTCGCATTGGAATTGAAGTATCTGGATTTTCGGACCGAAGATGGATTAAAAAATCAAAAGAAGAATGAATGGTTGTTGGGAAATGGTCGGATGACTAATTAATCTATAAAAATTTAGAAATAAAAAATGTTAAAAAAATTGCATATATTACTAATCACTCCAATTTGCTCTAGATTTAAAATAATTTTAAAAAATATGCATAAAAAAATATAAATATATATATATATATATATATATATATATATATATATATATATATATATATATATATATATATATATAAATCACGCACGTGTATCAAACCGAGCAAAACGGATATATATATAATTATATATATATTTTTTTTTAAAAAAAAATTAGTAGCATTCGACCGGATGGTCGGATAACTATATAATATATATATATATATATATATATATATATATATATATATATATATATATATATATATATATATATATATATATATATATATATATATATATATATATATATATATATATATATATATATTTATAGAAAAAAAAAGAAGAAGAAATAAAATACTCATCAGCTAAATAAAATGGGCACCTGTTATTTTCTGCATATATTACTAATCACTCCAATTTGCTCTAGATTTATAATAATAATAAAATCTGCATAATGTATATATATGAAAATCACGCAAACGTATCAAACCGAGCAAAACGGAAGGTGGGGATTTCTTTTCACTTATCTGTGCTCGGAAGACTTTGCTCCTGTCGTAGTTTGCAAGCTCCTTTCGGCTATCCGGTTCTGAGGGAGATCAACTCCCCTGTGCTCGGAAGACTTTGCTCCTGTCGTACTTTACAAGCTCCTTTCAGCTACCCGGTTCTGAGGGAGATCAACTCCTGTAATTCGTCAATAAAATGAACTTCTCCGTCCACTATTATCCTCGAGATAAAATCGAATAATACACCTAAAGTAACTAGTCGTAAAAATGTAGTAAACACATCAAAATACGATACTCAAACCTACTCAGTCTCCCTGAGGCTCAGTGCGGTGTATTTATTCTTATATTTGATTGTCTACGTGGTCTACAAATAATTCACCTCGTGTGAATTAATTGTAAACTAATTCTAACTCCACACTGATAGTGGTTTAAGGGGACTTTTACCACATTTCTAGTCATTTTGTCGTGCTGGGCTTAATGTGACAACTTTTAATTTTGACGGGTGTACGGGTATGTTCTGAATAATTGATGAAAAGTGTTAATCAACGGGTACCTGATCACATCAGCATGACCCTGCAAAGTAAATTTAAGCCGCTCACCTCAGCAGCAACAATCAATATACTTTACAATCTAATATTCAAGCTTGTATGTTGAAAGCATACCAACAGTACATCACTAAATCCAGAGTAGCGATCATACCTGGCGTATATAGGATTTGATTTGGTGATCAAACTATATTTACCACGACTATATAATAGTCCAAATATATAATGGTCGATATCTGCAAACTATCTTTAAAGTACAGGCTCAATGAGAGAGATATAAATAATATTTATCATAAAGTGATACAGAGCAAAATATGTCGTTCTATACTACACAACCACGATATGGCGCAAGGCAGTCTTGCCTTGTTTATCAAGTAATATCAATCAGATATATTGAAAGAACAATTCATATTTTGTAAACTCTGTACTAAAAATGACAGTTGCGTGCTCTAAACCCAAATATCTGAAGCGTATTAAAAATCCTGCAGCGCTGAACCACTTATGTTTACGGTGTCATAACAGACAATGTCATAACAGAAATACAATGTATTATCTGCACTGAAGGCTCCTCTATGTGTTACACGACACATGAAAGCGCTTTAAATCAGTGAATGAACCCAAATCTGAATACGAACTTCAAGAGAATTTTGCCCAACGTCACCTTTGAGCTGTCGATATCGAATAAACTATTAGATACTTTCGACCGGCAACATCAGTGACAGGACAGAAAGATGTAGTCTAGTGAACATTTCTGGGTTACTTGGAGGCTCACTTTGGCCCAATTATTACTTTCGGCTTTCTTTTTGGTCCAAGTGAATTTGAAGGGGCTTCTAATGTATCAGTCCGAGCTACCGCCGCGTTGCGGCAAATACAAGTCAGATTGCTCATCCACACCGTCTATGAGAAGTACCTTTACAAGAAATTTACATCAGCCTGTAATCATATATACGTTTGCGGGTAACAATTGAATAAGGTCGAGTGAACAGGCCTAATCATAGGCACGATTTTCCACAAGCAGCTTTGCCTTGTGCATCCTGCTCTGAAGGCAAGCAGATGGTACTCTTCTATCTGGCAGGTCGCTTGTCACTACACTCAACCTGCAAGTTCGTCAGTGAAAATGAATCCGAATCTGTTAAAAACTGTTCAATCTTATCGTTCGTCAACACAGCAGCTATACAGAGGCAGCTATGACACTGTACTTGACAGTGCACAAATATTTGAATAGTCGTGCCGATAGCAGATTTCACTACTAGAATTTGCCTTGAGACCGTGGCGATCATTGAAGACTTACCTGTCTATTTAAATGGATAACAATACCCTAAAGGTTCGTAGGTGAATAAAATCTAATACTACAAAACAACGACCATACCAAGCCCTTGGACAGAAACTGTTACTAGAAGTGGATACCTTGATAAATTATAATCAACCTTATGTATAACTGCTATATTTTAGGTTCAACTGCGATAGATTAAAACACCGGTATCTTGTCGAAAAGTTTCTGTTTTCAGCACATACGGACCATGATCAAGTTTACTATTTCAGCTGAAGTCATATTCTAGTTTGCCGCAATGTTAAACCAGCGCTACTAGCAGATGCATTTGCTATTTTGCAAAACGCACCACATGATCACAGAGCCGACTACGATGGCCTATAATTTGTCGAATCTCAAGCACGAGAAAATGACATTGTATAGACCACTATCACTCCAGATCTACAAACCCAAGACGGAATAAGCAAACAAGTACAGGACTATCAGTATCATCACCGGATAATAAAAAAGAAATTCCACATTCTTGGAGCGTGATACTCATATTTTTAGTTTTATGATGCTAATAAAACAAAATTTTATCGGTACTGCGATTATTAGAATGATCACTTTTGCACTATGCCTCTGCTTAATCGTGCATTTCGCAGCAGCTATGCATGTACGTTAACATCAAAATCGAAATGGCAAGGTTTAGACATCATCAGTGAAAGCAGTTTGCCACAGCGCCAGCGTCGTTGTTTGTTAATATCACTTGAAATCCCTCCGTGATGTTTCTACGATACAGTGGATGTTGCAGATCAATCATCTGGTATATTAGTACGCGGATGATGTCAATCATATCATATCCGATGTGTTCTATTTGTAATATTTTATTTGGATCCAGCAGTACAAGCTACAAGGGCGACATCCGGATGAATCGAAAGCGAAGGTCACAGTGAGAGTACGTACGTCGGTCTCATCTCCAATGTCACTCAATGGCATTGCGAGTAAACACTATAACAAGTTCGATTACAAAGGTACAGAATGCGTCAAACAGAGCTACAAAATACAGCTGAAGATATGCAGGTAGGCTATCGTCCAGAGGAATTATCACCATAGATGAGCTTTGTGTTTAAAGGCGGAGGAGCATTATGTCGATTTGTATACATTAGTCCGGACTGACTCTGCAAACAAGTATATATCAATGTGATCTGTTATGGAGTACGATTATTGTGAGTGCCGTATGCTCAGTGTTTAAACACTCCAAGTCAGTTACCCCAGTGATGTTCAGTAAAGCAGTAGGTCAATCTATGCGCAGGGATTGATAGAGCGATTCAGCTCTCTTATACACTAACGGAGCAGGTACGAATGTGAGATTCAGCGATAATTAAAATCGGTTTGACATGTCATAACTCGACAACCGACCCTAAAATGTATCGTTTACTCTCGCGGTATACAGTAAAAGGTCATCTACACGTGGAATTATTCATAATACACCTCTGCCATAACCTAAAACTGTAGATTCAAATGAATGAAATAGAGGTTACTTGTATGTTACCAATATCAGTAGTGGTATCGATCATCATGATGTAGACACTAAGGTGTGGTCTGACATTGAGTCAAGAGTAAGAAGCCTTTCGATTCAACGAACAAGCGATTAGATCTAGCGACAGTATATAATTGTAGGCTGTATTTTCCGGATATCACGACGAATCTTGTCGTCATAGCTCTGGACATTTTGCCTCTAGTACATCATTTGCCTTTTCGTTTTCGTGCTAAAGTCTGTAGACTACGATGATAAAATCAGTTGTCGAGAAATAAGTATATACGTGTGGCATAAATCGGTGCATAATGACTGCCAGATACCGTGTATTGAAGTACATACTGTCAAAATCCATATAATTTCGTGATCGCAAAAACATAGTAAAATACGAAGGTGCAAAGGAAGGTAAACGGGAATACACCGGAACAGCTATCAAGTCAAGACCGCCACTGTTTCAAACCCCCCTCCTCCTGATATCGGCAATGCCTCAATCGCAAATTGCACGTTCTAATAGATGACAGATAATCTAAAGATACAAATAATCCATTCACTTGCGCCGAGAATTCTACACCGTTTTCATGATATTGATGTAAAGCTATAGAACAGCAGGGAACCCTGAACGCAAGCTAACTATTTTACAGACGATGAAAGCTTATCAGAGGGGATACTCGACGCTGTATCTCTGCGTTTAACAATAATCAATGCATACTCTAAGTTAGCCGAAATTCGTAAGCAGATTGTAGAAAGCAACACCTCGTCAATACGGAATTGATAGATATCTTCATGGGAGTATTCGATTGCATTCATTTGCGCCGAGAATTCTTCACCGTTTTCATGATATTGATAGAATCCTAAAGAACAGCAGGGGATCCTAAACGCAAGCTAACTATTTTACAGACGACGAAAGCTTATAAGAAGAAATACTCGACGCTGTATTACTGAGTTTATCGATCAATGCATACTCTAAGTTAGTCGATTAATTCGTAAACAGATAATAGAAAGCAACTCTGCTACCGAACGCCACGCGGACCACAATTTATCAATGAAGGTGCGACAAGATGGAGCGCAGTGCTGCTTGGTCTGCCATAATATTCTGATACGCACTGAGCTACACAAGGAAGTACTATAGTAGACGCATTTATGCCCTTATAACAGGGAATTTCAAAGTACAAGTGAATAATTAGTCATGGATTGGACAATTTATAGGACTTTTGTACAAAAAGTGAATGTTGCTCTCTATAGGAAGTACAAATAATACAATTTACACCATATCAAAGCACACGCTGAGTGTAGAATAAAGAGAGCAGCTGGAAAGACACGACCAAACAAACAACTAGACCTCTTCTCAAGTATGTTCATTTCAAATAGAAATATTCTAGTCTGGAAGAAGCGCACTGAGTATTTGTAATTCGTATTTCCTAGCTCACTAGACTCAAAGTTTTACTTGCATATTTCTCTAACGAGGGATCCGGGTATGTAGATACTGGTCTTCCGCCACGATCTCAATGACTGATATCAAGAATATACTATTTTGCGTTCAGATTCATTCCTGAGGTTGTTAGAATCCTTTAGAATTGGAATCCGAGATTTGCCTTTTTAGTTTTTTTTTGGGTACAATAATACTACATAGGGTCATTTTGAAATACAAAGTATGCGAAGAAGAAGAGAAATTCTTAACGGAGCGGTTGCTATTTAACAGTCGCGTATTAACGCCAAATAAAAGTCTTACTCAAAATATATATTTTTATCCCACCAGCTGGTTCAGAATAAAACAAATCCATAACTGCGTAGTAGACTTTACTTTCGGAGAGCTATTATACCATCTGACTTCGCCTCAAACCGGTAAGATAGTTAATGATTGTCAGGCACCCATTGTGCTTGTTTTGCGTTCAGTCCCATTCCTAAGATAGTTGTGATCCTATAGAATTGAATTCGGCTTTTTTTGTTTAAGCATGAGGCCATTTGGAAAATTAAAGTATGCCAAGAAGAAGAAAAGTCCTTAGTGGAGCGATTGCTATTTAACAATCGCCTTATAACGTCAAATTTAAGTCTTACTCGAAATAAATAATATTATCCCACTAGCTGGTTCGGAATAAAGCAAATTCATAACTGCGTAGCAAACTTTACTATCAGAGCTACTATACAATCTGGCTTTGCCTCAAACCGACAAGATAGTTAATGATTGTCAGGCGCCTACTATGCTGCTTGTCTGCATAGAAGTATATAAATGACTATCTCATGTAGCCTAACTAGCTACCTGCGCTGAGCGGTCACGAAGTCACATGATAGCTGGCAGTCAGCAGAAGCCGATAAATTACAATCAATAGCCTTACGCACTGTATAGTTGGTTCAGAATCGTCAAAATTCGTAGCTGCGGAGTGAAATTTGCCTTCAGACAGCTTCTATACAATCTGGTTCTGTCGTATGTAGTATGTGGGGACCAGATTATCAAAACAAACCAAAACAAACCAAAACAACCAAAAAAAAAGCCAACCCCAAACTCCAAACCACAGAATCATCAAATTCCGAGTTTTGGGTCCGGAACCAAATATTATTGATATTAGAATCATCAGTAATATTAATGGAAGAACCGGTGAGGTAAATCGGGACCCCGCGTGTGTGAGAAACGCTCAAGTAGAAACCTGAGTCTAGTGTATTAGAAAACACAAAAAAAGACCCAGTTCGGTTCTCTCAGGCTAAGGACTGTTTCATGCCGTGATAACCACACTTGGGAAGAGGTCCATTGTTTCCTTTGGTCGTATCTTTCCAGCGATTCGCCATACTCTACATTTCTAACAGTTACTGTACTTAGATATGTCAAACCAAACAGAACACAAGCTGACGGTAAGTAAGAAGTTGGCAAGCAATTTAGTCTGTCGAAAATTCGAAAGAAAAATATTACCTTATTAGAAGAAGCAAAAGTACGACGAATCGGCAACGAACAGTTGTGAAGGGATTTATCCGCGAAAGTTGTCGGAGAACGTAAACCAAGTAGGACAGAGTCGGGGAACAAGCTATCAGCCAGCGAGGATGGACTTCCAGCCAGCAAGAGACTGAAAGGCAAGACGAGAGGGTGAAGACGGAGCCACCCCTCGAAGAGGAACTAAACAGGGGAAATTTGAAAGGTTGTGCCTGGTATTCTCAAAATTGGGTTGTCATCTGGTGAGAAGTGGTGTCAGGGTGATTTATTATTCAACGTTAGGAAACAGAAATTCAAACCAAAAGTGTCAGTGATAATCCATTCGCTACTACGGCAAATAACCTGACGTCACAAACCACAGCTGTTTTGGTTAGGGACGTGAAGATAGTGTTACATCTCATAACCTATGAAGGTTAAATACAGTTGCATCTCATAGAGGTCCACTGAGAAAACTACAAACTGTAGGACACATGAGGCACACAGATCTTAGTTTTTTTGTAGGACGAATCAAGACCAACGAGCGTTCAGCACCAAAATAATTGGTATAAGGCAAACTCTCAATAGAAAGGATCAAGCTTCTTCAATAGATAAGATCACACGTCAACACTAAAACACAAGCCAACACTAAAACACAAGCCAACAAAACATTACACATATGATTATATGTAGAATATATACAACAGTACGTTGAGTTTGATGCATGCTAGAACCATGAATCAGAAATATCGTTGATAAGGAGTTCTTAAAAAGGCGTGACAAGATACCAGTTCGGTACAGGACCGAACTGGTTGTGTCAAATCAAAGCTAAGATCTCATGCCTGATAGAATAAGTCGCACACTACTATCGTTCATGATTAAATAAGTACAGCTCAGATAACACGTGACAGATTAAGTCTGACAAATAGACAACGTAAACAGATTCCCAATCACAGAAAGGAACACACATCAGTACATATTTTCCACCGAAGTGCAGCAAGCGTACTAACAACAAAGGTAAGTAAGATAAATCAAATTTATGTATATATATATATATATATATATATATATATATATATATATATATATATATATATATATATATATATATATATATATATATATATATATATATATATATATATATATATATATATATATATATATATATATATATATATATATATATATATATATATATATATATATATATATATATATATATATATATATATATATATATATACAAGTTACCAGCAGAGGCAAGAGTGGTGAAGCATTTATTCGGAACGAGTATAAAACAAGTCATAACCAATAACTTGCAACACATACAGCAACACAAACAACGCAAAATGCCAACAGCAACCAGGACAGGGATATATGGTGGAGACGGAGATGACACCAATAAGCAGGGAGTGTACAACAGCTTAGAAGGGGAATCAACTCCAGGTGGCAACTCGAGTCTACACACACCTAATGAGGTACCAATTCAGGCGTCAACAATGCGTTTTGAAATAGACAAGAGCATTTGTCATAATAATTGCTTCCTGGTCAATAGGAACATCCCCAAACTAGAGGCAACAGAACTTGTAGCTATCGCAAGTCTACACAAGATGAGAGTAGGAATTCATGATCAGCAACCTGAGCGTCGCATGCCTCTGGTAGACATAGAGCTCAGGAAGAGATACGATCAAGCCTGCAATGCGCGCGGTGACGACGATTAGCTAAGTCTATGCCACTATGTTAGTGTCCAACACTAATGAGATATCTATTAGATTCCACTGAGGAAACTGAGAAGACCAATGGGGGTTCTCAATGAAATACGTGACTCAGAGACGCAGATCACAAATCACTACACTGATCCAAAGCAATTCATTAGAATCGTTCTTGATAGACTCAGACATCACCCTGTAGACTATCAGTTAGAAAGTTGCTCAATGACACGGATAACAAGGCACTGAATATGGAAGCACGCACAGAGCGTTTGCATAGGACAAGGCAGGTAATAGAGGAGGATACAGAAACTCGGAGAAAGAGCCAATATGTGCAACTCCCCAATACATGCAACTCCTCAAGGAAGCCAGATACAAGGTACTCATGTACAATGGACAGCAGTGTAAAATTCCATGGATATTTCTGTGTTTTAAACTATGTTATATAAACTAAGATAAAATGTAAGTCATTTAGGATTTAGCAGTGGTAGCATGTGTAAGAATGATCGGGACTGCCTCTTGGTAAGAGCCTTAATATCCTCGATCACACAGGACGTACCTCTAGCTGTTCTTTATTGAATAATTTTCACTAGAAGTACTAAGGGTTCACGACCACATGTCTAATTTGTAGATAAACATAAGAACGTAAGTCAAGTTAATACATTAGCTAATATAAATAAAGTTCCATCTGAAGAAAAGTTAAAAATTGAAAAAGACATATTGGATTTTGGAGATTGGCGGGAAGGCTAAAACCTGTAAGTAGTAGTTCAGATATTTTAAAATACAGTTTATAATATCCTACATCTACTATCGTCTCAAATAGGTCCAAGTAAATGAGTCATACCAAATACCTCAGGCTAATGGAGCCATCAAAGTGAATTTAGAACACTTTGGAAATATTGAAAAAGAACTTGTGTTAAATTATTTTAAATACAGATAAAAACCATGTGTTATCTCATTTGATCTTGATATTTTAGACTGACCAGGGTCCTAATTTCTACAACAGGACAAGGCAGACACAATCACTAAAGAAGAAAAACTGCCTGATGGAAGTGACAGTCACTTAGATATGAAGCAGAGCTTGTTCTATTCTTTTACATGAGCAGCAGCAAAGGTGCATGCAGACCGGTTGTTCAGAGAGCGTAAGAGATACCACTCGAATGCACATCAAGCAACAAACTCGGCTACACACAGCCAAACACAGAACACCGTACCATCAGTCCATGAGCGTCACAAATCAGACAATGGCACACCAAGACAGCCCAATGTGATAGGACAATCCTAAGAGAAGTAAGGGGCGCGCGAAGCACGTACTTGTTCCTATTGCAAGGTATCACCGGCTCCACATCGCTTTAGCCAATGACATATGAAGGCTGCAAATCAAATTAAGAAGGCTGATGAGTGTGCTACGAGTGACCTGTAATTGACACGACTCTCAATTACCACATGGAAGGTAGACGAGCTAACAGATAGCGATGAGTCCTGGAACAAGTGAGGTGCGGAAACAAACATGATTGACTTGGCTGACAACTTAAAATGTATATACAAATGAAGATTGTCAAAAAATGCGATGATTTGAGTTACCAAAATATTATCCTTGCTTCCTGCACCACGAGACCAAATACTACACTTTGACATACAAATTAATGACAATAGACACAGTGCACTCGTAGACTCAGGCACACGACGCTCATGTTTGGACAAAAGTATATTAACTGAACTATATCTATCAGTCTAAACCCTAAAACCCATACAATTAGCACAAATATATGTGATATTACAAAGAACAAGGTCAACCAAAGTTTGTGATATTAATTACGGAGGAATGAAAACCTATTGGTGTTTTTTAAGAGTTGGACCTACCAGGCAAGGAGGCACCAATACTACTATGTATGAACATTATTCCATACATAAGTAGATATATTGCGGGATTAATAAATCTACTTATACCAGCAGATACAAAAAAGAAATGACTACGCACTCCACATGAGAAAGACCCAGAGCACGAACAAGAAGGCTCAGAGAGTCACTTACAGACCTAGAGACCAATGCAAATATACCCGCTTGACATACATTGCAACCTGCCAGGCTACAAAGTCACTGTACCTGCAATGTCAGACAAATGAGGCATACCAAAGTAAACTTTATACCACATAAGCACATTCCACAAACGGATGAAAATGTAAACAGGTGGCTTACAAATGGCTACATATACAAACGAACAACACCAACAACGGTGAACTTACCATTGTTATTTACAGGTGAACATGACCAAACAGATCTCCTAGAAAAAGTAAGGACATGTTTCGATTTAAGCGAGATTGATTACCAATACGAGCAAGGCTTATTTGTGCTAATAAAAAAAATATAAGAGGTATTACACAACCTACAAGGAGCACGATTCTTCTCAAAACTAGATCTCACGTGGGAGTTCCACCACTTCCTAGTAGATGAAGCAAGCCGACACTTTTTTCTCATGAAGGGGAGCGCAATACTCATTCAAGTCTGCGCCATTCAGTCTGTACTCACTCACAGCACAATTCCAGAGAGTTATGGCAAATCGTGGATGAAAGTCTTTACATGTCTTACAGAAGAGCAAAATCGCAAGTCAGCACGTGAAGTAAACAAACGATTGAACGAAGCAAACTTTCGACTCAGCCACAATGATCGAAGTGGTTGACATTCTGGTGGTGAAAGTCACCACAACAGGACTCAAAACCGATCTTGAAAAGTAGGAAAGATTGATGGACTGACAACTATCCAAAACAAAAATAGAGCCGCACAGAGTGTGGGACTCGCAAACTATATGCATGACCATGTATCTAAGTTTGCTCACACAACTAAACACTTCCGCAACTTAATGAAAAGTAAAATGTACACCACAGTTTCAATCATGAACGCTGCTAGTGACTATGCCATAGGAAGATGTTTATTTCAGGTCATAGATGGAGTGAGAAGTGGCATTCCCAACTTCTCTAAAGGCTTGGACTCGGCCTATCAACGCTATGGCACAAGGATAAAAGAGCTACTAGCACTAATCTACAGTCTAAAACATTTATCTGAATCCATCAATGGAGAGAACACAAAACTTTGGATGGATTATAGCTGGCTTACGCAAATGAACAGTCAACTGACGATACGCCTTATGCTATCCAAATGAACAGTAAAAACATTCCATCACAATTTCTCCATCATACATGTCCCAGGCAAGGACAACCAGATGGCAGATATGTTGCCGCGTCTACACAAAGACACATTCAACACCAAAACGTCGGAGGTATTAAAAGACACGAACAAAACAACTAACAACAGTCAAGAGTACGCCACCTTGGAAACAAACATTCGAGTAGCCACACAAGCCAGAGACTAGAAGCTTCACCCTATATTCTATAACGAAGCAGAAAGAAGGTTAAACAATTCACAGTAGATATTTTTGCATCGGCACAATGCATACACAGATAAATATTAAACAAAAGAACAATAATGCGCTACTACAATAGTGGGCACAGGAAGCAAATGTGTGGACAAACAAAATTTCTGTATTTCATAGAAGAAGATCCGATATCAGTGGGAAGCACAAACAACACATTACTATCAGGCAGAAAGCAGATGGACAGCAGATTTTTATCAAATCGAGTGGATATGACGGTAAGCGTTTGT
>LUCW03000643.1:0-7500 GCA_001586965.3 Sphaeroforma sirkka
TGGTATGTATATACTTATTAAATTATGTTTGTATGTATGTGTATACATAGATTTAAGCTTATACTCTGGGCATTGCGAGTTCACGATTAATTGTGTGGTTTGGTTAAGCTTATACTCTGGGTTCTTCGAGTTCACGACATGGTTAATTGTGTAGTTTGGTTTGTATGTATGTGTATACGTATATAATCATCTTTGAATTTAAGTATGCCTTATTAACGCACGAATGAATGTGCGTGTTCTCATGCACAGTTTAACAAGGGAGTTTATGTAGCAGTGTGTATAAATGTGGGCAATAATACATATGTTTTTTTATTTGTTTCATAAGAGATACTACATATATACATACGTTGAATTTCGCTGTGCTCTATACGTGGGCGCCTCTCATTTTTATTAAGTGTCAGCCTCCATTGAACTAATCCAAGCTTTATTACACACCAACGGCCGTCTGATCCTGACGAACTACGCTACGGAACTAACACAGAAATCTATTGCCACTTAAACTTGTACTCTAGAACACTACCACGTATACTAACACGATAGTACAGTATTACATGCCTACTTGCACCGTTTCGTTCAGCGTAAATTTTAGTAAAGTCCACCATTCTTTCATGATGTACATACAGGATTTTTTTATGTATGTATGTATGTACTGTAAATAAGGCGCCCCAGCCCCAGGAGTACCGAACGTTGGCTTTCTTCTTGATACCGTCATCAATTTTTCCGTTGCTGTCGCATTATGTAGTAGTCGTCGTATTGATCACTTGTCGTGTTCCATTCAACGGTCGTATCCATCGAGGATGCACCTAGCCCATTGTTGGGAGGTCCTTCTGGACAGTGGACAGAGTAAATACTTAAATATCGCACCCCTCTTTCTTCATACGGACTGTCGGCGTTAATATTTCTATACTCGCGTGTTGTTGTCAACTTGACATACAGAATTATCCATTTGAAATGTTCAAATTGGGTGAAGCCCCGCTCCAATACCCGTAAATGTCAACATTACTCCCTCGCGTGAGTCTCGAGTCTCGTATACTCTCCACTTTCGAGCCTCGAGAGTCTCGAATCCTCGACTGTCAAGTCTCGACTAACCCTTTTTTTAAGGTGTGTACCGATTTCACCATACGAACCAGTCCTATAAAAAGAACTTGGGTAGGCCTTTCTGATTACCTTATAACCATTATAACGTTTTATAACGTTTTGAAATTGAATAAATATGCGCTTACGTTCAACTTCTATTCCGTACCCCCATAACGTAATGAGATTAGATTGAAGCCAATTTTATCATACTAACCAGTCCTATAAAATATAACCGTTATAACGTTTAAAAATTGAATAAGTATGCTTTTACGTTCAACTTCTATTCCGTACCCCCATAACGTAATAAAATTAGATCTCGAGTCTCGACTCTCGACCTACATATAGTCAAAGATATTTAAAAAATATTTACTGGAACTGGTTTGACAGCACCGTCAGAACCTACTTCGCCATGACGACATGCCCGGACGTCATGTCTTTTATTACATTTACAGGTCAGGTCATGATATTCACTTTCAAATAAAATAAAAAAGACATATCGCGAATTCGCGACGGGTCGGAACTCGGAACTCGGAACTCGGAACTCGGAACTCGGAAACTATTTAGTTTGCTAAGCTATGACATAAATACATACATACCAGCTAAGCTCATAACGTTATGCCTCATGGGAGTACGGGATAGAAAAACGCATATTTATTCATTTTTTAAACGTTATATCGGTTATATTGAGACCATAAGGGCCTACCTAAGTTCTTTAATAGGACTGGTTCGAATGGTGAACATGATGCACACTTCAATGTTTAGACCCGCAAGTTGCACCTATGACTCTAAAAGCATACAAGGACCGGATATTTAAAACTACACGTGTGTGAACTGTGAGTCTGTGAACCGTTTTTGAGTGTGGAGTGAGGACTGAGGCGTCTGTTGAGTGTGGACAGTGGAACTAAATTTTCAAAATTTCATGAAAGCACAATTTATTCTATAAATTCTATTGGGTGTCAACCTAGATACCCTTTCTTTTGCTTATCACTACTGGTCATTGTATCAGCGGTTCAGCACTACGGAATAAAAATTAAAAATAATTTCGATGAATATTCTGAATTTACTCCCACTCAGTATCAACTATCAACTCGCAACTCTCTCGCATCATGCATATTGTTTTGAATTTGAAGGCGGTGACTCTTGCTTGAAGAGCATCTCGGGGTCTGGGGCTGGTCGCCCGGGGCTACTATGACGCCGACGGCATTCGGCATTTGATAATTACTATTTTTTTTATAATCTACATACATAGCAATTTTAATATTAATGCCACTTCTTGTGTGCCAACTGCACCCGTTGACCAACATTCAGACTTCCAGACTCCCAGAGAATTAGCCCAGGCCTCAAACACCAGATAACCAGAGTCTCTGTTGAATCCCTGGGGGCTGGTGAACGTCTGGACGAATAAGAGCATCAAATTAGATATGTAGTAGCAATTATTTTAGGCTGAAATTCAGTGAGTATATTTATGTTTAGAGTTTGGTTCTCACAAACATGAGATATATTGTCCGAACTTCTAGATCTGATACTCACTTTTACCGAAAGTGATTGCTAAGCTATCACAATCAATAAAAGATCATATCGGGCAGCATGAGTGTAAATGCAACAGCTGAGCAAGAGGTTGTATCGCGCAGCATGAGTGCAACCGCTGAGCATGGGCAAGTGAATTCCTCGCCTAAAAAAGGTGTCCAAGCCTTGGTACAAGAATAAGCGATGCATGATCCCTCTGATATTTATCATCATTGCACTTCTAGTTGCTGTAATCGTCGGAGGATTGGCGGCTGGTGGCGTGTTTGATTCAGAAACTAAATCTCAGGGGCTATCGGAAGGCGATTCCAGCAATGTAGTGCAACTCGAGGAGGATACAACGACATCCGACTCAACTATCGTAGAAGACAGCGGGGATTCACCGCAATCAACCACTAGTACGAATAGTGATGGTTCCACTACAAGTAGTGATGGCAACACTGCAAGTGATGACACCACTACAGGTAGTAGTGTTGCTGCAGATAGTGATTCTTCAACAACCGTGGCCGTAGATGGAGATCGATTCATTGAAGGATATCTACCTCCTGCCAAGTACACCGCTGTGAGTAGGAGTGCAGAATTTTTCAGAGGGTCTTTTTATATACATATACATTATATTTGCTAGTACAATGAGTCGTACTATGAGTATTGAGATACCACCAATATTTATGCTTTCCGGATAGCAGAGCTCGTTTGTCAATTATGTTACATGCATCTCAACAAATATTGATTTTAAAAACAAAGTTTGATGTTTGATGTTCACTACAGGATGAAATTGCAGAAATGAAGCCGGATTGGCAGATATTCGAAGACTTGGTGATTCCTTGGTCCGAGTGGTCTGCGCTGTGTGGTGATGGCATTTGTGGTGAAGGTGAATGGTGCCGCAATTGCCCTCAAGACTGCGAGTGCACTTTCAACTGTGGTAACGGGGTGTGTGAGGATGGTGAAAATGGTTGGACGTGCGCTGACGATTGTACACACATTACAGGTAAGTGTATGTGTGCTCAGTGTTTTTTTTAAATGTATTTAGTCAGCGAGTGCTCTTTTAATATGAAACACTATGACCGATACAGAGTAGTAAATCTGAATTATGAACAAACGACAGTGTCGCTTGGGTATGCAATGCTGACATTTGTTTTGTATATACCTCGCGTTTGCACAGCGTCCTGCGGCGACGGTGTCTGCCAAGAATACGGTACTTTCGCTACGAATTCAACTAACTACCGCATCGGATTTGAGACTCCGCTCATATGTCCTATCGATTGTCCACTGGAGGATTCCTGTGGAGACGGTGTTTGCTCGGCAACAGAATCTTGTTTCACTTGCCCTAGCGACTGTGGCGGAACGGTATGGCAAGCAGAGCGAGCTTCACCTCTATTTCGGCCGGTGTCTGTATCACTTTTTCATTGGGTTGTAAAATAGTTATCCGGCGTCATAATAGTCTGTTTTTAAAGAACTAACAATTGTATATCTATTTCCTACATTTCAGTGTGCACCAGTATGCGGAGACGCTAAATGCGATCCAACTGAGGGATGTGATGACTGTTCTCGCGACTGTGGCGCTTGTAATACAATCCTAAATGACGGTATCTGTGCATGGCCACGCGAGACAATTGTGAATGCCCCCAACGATTGCAAAGCATACATAGCACCCGGATTTCAATTCGTTGAATACGAAGGCGTACGCTACGCCACCCTCACTGGAGTCAATCCCATAGAGGAAACTTTCAACGTATGTGTAGTATATTTAGGTAGACGTTTATATTTGCATCGAGAAAGCTTCTGTATTTCACATCCCAGGATATTGTTATTGAAAACAGTATTTTGCACCACTTTGGGCTGTTGTATCATCTGTCTGTAAATTAAGCGAAGTTGGCTACTACAAACTATTTTGAGTGACATGATTAGGTACAGCTTTTCTGTCTCGTACCCTGCACAAACATATTGACAAGCTCCTTTTCTCTCTACACAGGATACTTCATGTGTCAGTATAGAGACATTCATTCCCAACGGATGGAAGATGGCATCGAACAACAATCGCACCGCTGAATTGTTGAAGAAATATTCCTTCGCGGTAAGCCAGTACTGAAATTGACAAGTTTCTCACAATCTCTTGATTATTTGAGCATAAATTCAATGCCACATATTACAGTACATTCTTACCTTCTCGAGCAGAGAAATGAATTGTTATTCTATACTACAACTTCGCAGACTGCATGTGTCATTGTTGAAGGAGGTATCTCCTTAGCAGCCGCTGGAGAATTGCAGGAATACTGTTACAACCCACCACTCATTACTAAGCTGCACGGGGATGGCCGTGTCTCCGTTGCTTTCAGTAGGTATGCACGAAATCAAGTTGTTCGCAACCAAACATGCACTACTTTTATCATGCCAGGCACATAAATGGGCGAATTTCGATGCTACATATAGACTGCTGTGCTCATATACTCGATTTGCGATGTACACAGCGATTACTGTCCTTCCCGTGTGCTTCTTGAAGCTATCGAAGATGCCATGACACATCCCGATTTCAAGGCCAAGGAGTGCCCATATGACTGTTGGGGTAATGGTGCGTGCGATCCCTTCAGCGGGCGTTGCTCGTGTAATTCTCGCTGGACTGGTTCGTACTGTGAACGTATTATTGGTGACTTCCGAATCCCAGAGCACAACAAGACTTGGTACAAGCCCAAGGCTGGCATCACCTGGCAGTGGCAATTACAGGTACGTTGGTTTATGCCTAAATTCCATCTATATTGATACTGGAGACTTGAACAGGAGGACTGACGACGAACAATCTGCGAAAGAATTTTTCACTTGTATTTCAACCCTGAGTTCTATTTTCTTCGTGTGCACTTGTTATAGCGTTCCAACCATAATCAAGCAACAACTTCAGATTTGGCGAAAGTCTCTCATTGTGTATCTAAATCGCATATTTCTATCGACAGGATGAGATAGATCAAAGTTTCGATGTAGACCTATACGATGTGGATGTGGACACATCTGCAACAGTTATCAGCCAGCTGCACGACGCAGGCCGTAAGGTGATGTGCTATTTCAGTGCTGGCAGTTGGGAGGAATTCCGTATGGATGAGGCTAAACTAGCACAGTCCATCCGTGGAGGGCCATTAGACTTTGGAGAAGGGTATGTGCGGGTGAGCCTACCACGTCCTCTTTTCATTATTCCGCCTGTCAATACTTGGGATACCTTCTGTAACCTCGTCAATTGTGAGATCCGAATAGCGGTACTGTTTACGTGTCCGATAGTCTGAAAGATATATCCATGTCTAACAGCACCCGCACACGATTTCTATTTTCTTCTTTTTTAGTGACGTGTTCACCGATGAGGCCTGGTTGGATCTCCGTCGTATGGACATGTTCTTGGAGGTGATGCTAGAGCGTATTGATCTGGCGCGCGACAAAGGCTGTGACGCGATTGAGTACGATAACTTGGATATGATCATCCACGATCACAATATCCCCGGAGCCGAATTCGACCTAAAAATCCAATTGCAGTTCAATATCTGGCTGGCTGAACAGGCACACGCAAGAGGCATGGCCGTTGCGTTGAAGAACTCGAATGAATTCAACATGTTCTTGGCTGACACTTTCGACATGGTGGTGAACGAGGAGTGCTGGGTACGTATATGTCAAATGCGCGACTTTGATTTCATTTTGTTGACACAATGTTATATAGTGGGTGCGCGTAATACTCCGATTTCAATCATGGTGGCGTATACTATAATTCGTGAACGAATCGATCAACGCATCGTCTAACACTGCATGCATACCGTCTACAGATTAACGGCAACTGCGATCACTACTGGCCATTCATCAACCGAGACAAGCCCGTCCTCAATTGCGAGTATTTTACTTCGCTGTGTATGTACTGCGACCGCGCCACGAAGATGAACTTCAGTACCATCAAGAAGAATCCTCCTCTAGATGCCTGCCTGGCAACATGTTCTCAGGTATATACGTAGACTTCGGATTTATTTCGAGTAGGTGCCATACATTCACTACTACTATCGAGCCGTCCACTATTTGATGGGATATAGTTGCCGTGCTCTGCTATCATGACAGTCAGGAAACTAAATTTCTATATTGCATTTTATCTCCACCTATAGGAATACGACACATCTCGATGCGAGGGTGTCAACTTCCCTGACGCAAGCGGCAGTTATGCCGCGGCCAAGTACCCCAACCTGGCCAATGGTTGGTGCCCTATGACGACCAACGTTGACGCTGCAGAGTGCGAGAACCCCCGTTTTAAAACATGCGATCCTGCAATCGGCTACTAAATCCCGTATGATAGTGTAAATATTGTTATCGAGAGAAACATGAATATACACATCTCCTGGAAAATATCACATTCATTGTGGGCGATATATTGTTCATCCTTACCCCTACCCTTAAACACCTAGATAATCATCGTAAGTGAAGTCAAAGTCACGCCAGCTGAGCGGATGTTCATACCTAATAAATAAGAATAAACGTGTACGAAAATAAGGAATTCGTTATAGTCATTTCCAAAAATAGAAACTTTAACAATTGTCTCGAGAACAAACCGAATGTACAATAGACAGTTTGATATTAACTCCAAGCAACAATATGGGACATCACAAGATTGGAAGTAAATGAAGTCTCCAAGAACAACCCGAATTGAATCATCCGTGCCCACGATAGTCTGATCTTAAACTTCAACAACAATATATCGATAAAACAGTTGGAAGTAAATGACCAATCTAGAGTATGTGTGATGCGGACGGAGCTAACAACCGGTCGACACTCCCGTATCATTTCTTCGCCCTTAAATATTTTATGAACATGCCCCGTTCTAGGAACACCAAATAATTCGATCGCTCCATCTGTTGATACCGTTTATTCATAAATCATTATCGG
>LUCW03000643.1:12500-59118 GCA_001586965.3 Sphaeroforma sirkka
ACCGCTGGCGACAGTGGGAACTAGAAGCTTCATTTTTGGGGGAGAGAATTTGAATTCCCAGAGGCCTTTTTTGAAGCATTCTGACAATCTCAAATGCGCCTTTTTCCTTTACTTTTGTGCGAGTATTATAATATAGCTTCGCCGCTCTCTGGCCCCAGACCATGGAGAGGGGGACGGCCCGGGGCCGGGGGGTGTGTGTGATGCATTTACATAAAATTCTTGCACATGTTACCAGTGACATCATAGCCTTCGAAAATAAAACAGTTACATCATTCAAAAATATATTTGACATACAGTTGTGGTATCAGATTTTAACACACGATACATTTACGAGGTATTGCCCAGATGAGTATCGCGTCGCTAATCATTGCATCCAAATATACACGTGCATTTATTCGTGGTCCCACAACGTACTACTTACACACTAGCAGTCGACACTTGCAGTCTACGCTATTTAGACAGTCAGAGTTACAAGCGCACCATAAAAGAGCTGTGCCCTACAAGCAAGCACAGTTTATAAACACTCAACCTCGCAAAAAGCTAGCACACGAGTTCGAATATTTACCCACGGCTGACGAAATGGATGCACAAAATATACATGCACTTATCGAAGATATGCAACACACACTCGACATAAGCAATAATGACAATAGTTTAGAAGGCAAAGTAGCATGCACGTGTGGGAAAGGCGTTTCCCCAGTAAATACCATTGGAAACAACGATTTAATTGATGCTAAACCGAAAAAGGTTCTGCGTACACCGCTCAAGAGTGACTTTTCAGTAATCGATAAAGATGCGAACATGCCCAAATACACGCTACAGGTGGGTATCAGAATTATGATTGATTTTGTTTTAACTAATACAGCACTTCCAAATAAAGTTCGGCTCGGAGTCGACAATATATACTTTCTAGTGTATATGTGTACATTCCCGAGATGCTTCTATGTTATATATGCATATATACTTTTTGAATTAAAATTGAACACAAGTTAATATGTATATATATATATATATATATATATATATATATATATATATATATATATATATATATATATATATATATATGTATGTATATATGTTACATATATGTATATGTATATGTACATATAAATATATATATATATATATATGCGTGTTTGAGTTTGTTCGTGTGTTTCTGCGTGTTTTTGTGTGTAGTTAAGTTTCTATCACATATATATATATATATATATATATATATATATATATATATATATATATATATATATATATATATATATATACATGCGTGTTTGAGTTCGTGTGTGTGTGTTTTTGTTTGTTTGTTCGTGTGTATGTGTTAGTTTAAGTATATACATATTTAGTAAACGAAACTACTTGAGCGTGACTTTGTGTCTGTGGTCACGACTCGTCCATTGGTCATAGTTCGCTTTTTCTCATCATTCCCATTTGGAAACCAACAGGCAATTGGCACAATGGAATCGTGTTTCAAAGAGAAGAACGGTACTCCCAGACAAGGTTGGCTAGCGCCCATGTCGCGTGCTAAGCTAACACTGCAATTACAGAATAATAAGAGCCACTCGCTAGAAGGCTTAGAAGGTAAGCTTGACGGACTAGTTCTGTCTGTATCGCTCCTTATAGTTGGAACATATGATAGTGGCGTGTTCAATACTTGTGAACGACATACTCTTGGATTAAAGAGTATCTCGCCGTTCGATCTTGCTGGCTCGGCTATGCGCCATGTTTGAGGTTTCAAATACTCCAATAGGTGTTGATGCGCACACTATAAGAGTGTATTGGCAATCACCAGTCAGGGTCGGTACGTTTGTGCTTTTGTTTGCAAGGCTTTTGCTTGCTCCTCCTTCTAAGTGCACATATAAAAATGGAGATGGCTATAACTCAAAGCAATTATTTTTTGGTTGATATCATTACAGATTTTTCGCATATATGGCTGATCTTCATGTTCTCATTAAACAAGGCTTCCAAGCCGAAATACAAAGTGCAACCGCCACGACTAGATGGAGATCGCGTGGGTGTCTTCTCTACGCGTTCACCCCACAGGCCGAATAGCATCGGCATTACGTATGTAGATCCATGTACGATTTGGAACCATTGTTCTCATCCTTTTCGTGTCTATACGCGTGCTTCGTTTCGTTGCTCACTTTTTCCTCAAACGGTTGATTTCGGGAGGTCGCCTATAAGTGCCAGGGAGATCTCTTCTCGATACCACAGTATTTCCTATCGTTAGCGAAAGTGCTTATGCAATTGCGCGTATGCTTACTCGTTTACAGATGAATCGTGAACATTGATGTAGCCTGAATGCTCATAGTGTATAGTCTTATTGAAACTATTATAGCCTGGCCAAAATCGAATCCATCGATTTTAAGGAGGCGACAATACATTTGAGCGGTATCGACCTGGTGGAGTCGACCCCTATTCTGGACATCAAGCCCTACATTCCAGACCACGACAGTATTCCAGGGGACGTTAGTATACCTGATTGGATCACAGCGCCGAGTATGTTTAATGTTGGATTTCTAAAATCATCTACTTGCACATCATTTGCTAGTATAAAAATTTCTGCAAGCTGTACTGCTCCGAAACCATCATGCTTTTCAATGGAGAAAGCTTGCTTTTTAGTGAATGGGAGAAATTATTTCGTGTGCACTAGCCAGACATGTTAAAAGTCTATCTCAATATACGTCTAGACCTCAAAGCTCTAGGCTTCTTGTACTTAAATAGATTTTGATGTATTTGCAAGATTAATCAGTATACACGTACGAATTCGTTTCGGATTAATGCCAATGAACATATCTACATGTATACACTCATGTATTGCACATATATTTACATACACAAGTACCTGAGCATTCAACTGCGCTTTATACACCCATGACAGCCATCACAGATGCGTGGGATGTGGAGTATTCACCCCGAGCCGATCACCAGTTGGACGAAATTTTAGCACAGAAAAAATTACAGTTTTATAAGGATGCGGACTCGATCAAGACGTTGATCAAACAAGTTTTAGGTAAGTGAATTGCGTTCTCCTTTGTGAAGGCTCGTATATGTGCACAATTGTATTGTTTTGGTTTTATAATTTCTATTCTAGTTCCATTTTATTGGATCAAATGTGCTCGCATGTTTATTCTATACGTCACTTTGTTGACTCTCGCTATATGTTCTATAATTGATAATTGAAAGTCTCGAAAACGTTATAAACACGGAATTGAGGCTATATGTCTATACACTATATTTTTCAGTTTTCTTCGAAAGCTACTGACTCACATAAACTGTTTGCTTACCATAAAAAAATGCATCTATAAATTTTTTATCTGAGCAGCCACTGAGCCTCGGAGTATGTACAGGCGAATCAAAACTCGCAAATGGGATGATGGGCAATTTGGCTTTTGTGTAGATATCCTCAATGTGATCGCCGTGTATAGCGATGACGACGACAGGGTGCGCATTATCGAAATACAGGATTGGTCAGACCACTATACCAAAAAGCGCACAAAATATGTAGCGGGATAAAGCCTCTTTAGTAATCACTATCGTATTTGATATCATTGTTCTATCGCTGTTGTTAGTGAAAGTCGCGTGGTAGGTAAGTATATACTTTTATTTTATCGTGTAAACGTACATTGCTTTAAAAGCGCACAAAATATGTAGCGGGATAAAGCCTCTTTAGTAATCACTATCGTATTTGATATCATTGTTCTATCGCTGTTGTTAGTGAAAGTCGCGTGGTAGGTAAGTATATACTTTTATTTTATCGTGTAAACGTACATTGCTTTCAGATTTGTGAGTAAATACGATGCCAATCTGGAATACAGGCAGTATCGCGGCCCATGGTCGTAAAAGTGCGATGTGCCTTGGCCGTGATCGTGACTGTCTCGTAGTCCCACGTATATACCTGGGTGTTGACTTCGATGGCAGAAAATTTGGTTGTCATAGAGACAGCCCCAATTGAAAGGGCTATCCTGTGGATGCCGCCATATCTCTGCCACCTTGATAAGAATCAGGAAGTAATATGGGTCTGTATCGAAGAAACTCGTACTTTTGTACATTCACAATATCGCAGATGCAAGTTTTGCAGCAGCAGACCAGGAAATCATGCCAATGTAAATGCCTAAATACTGTACAAGTGTGGACTTAATTGCGCAACGATATACTAAATCTCGGGTGGCGCTTACAGTGAGATTTCGTGTAATAATTTTGCCGCAAATAGGTTAAACGTGCCAGGGACGTCTAGCAATGTGCTTTTACATACACATATGATGGCACACAAGTATGTCATTTCACGTGAAAAGTCATTTCGTACTTATCTCTAACCATCTCGTTAGAGCAAGAAACACATACTATACCTGTCTTATTTCTCTTTGAAAATCTTTTTTTAAAATATGTACTTCGAATGCACAAATATGCCTAGCCTTCTATAATTGATTCGGAAGATTATGAAATTCGTAGCAGGCAATAGAGCCTTTATATTGTTGTACGCATATTTCAAATAAAAATATAATAAATAGCAGGCTCGAGTACCAATATAGAGTTATACGCATCTTTCAGATATGTATATGTACATAGACCAATATATGGTTATACGCATATTATAAATTCGTAGATGCACATAGATCAATATATGGTTATACGCATATTTCAAATATGGATATGCACATAGACCAATATATGGCTATATTCCAAATATGTATATAACAGCAGTGAGCAGGTATTGTATCCAATAATTTGGATATATATTTATTAAATTCTATCGAATAACCTGGCCCTCTGGAAATATGGATAGAGATTAGAGCGCCTGTGCTCAGCGCTAAATTTACGATTGTGTCGTAGTAAATAGAGAAACTTGATTCCCACGTGTGAATCCGACCCATCTTGATATTTATTTATAATATTAGTTCAAGTCAAATATATCCAGAGCGGGGGTGATGGGCATCCTGGAAACTATTTACTATTTATTTATGTTTGCATTTTGCAATATGTATGTATAAAAATTACCGCTTTTAGCGAAATTGAGCGGTTCTTTTGAACTTCAATTTTGGCGCCAAACAAATAACCACCATTCTGTGGATTCGAATTTCTGTCGTGGAACTGAGTGACCGGGACATCAAGACTTTCTGCAGCATTTTGTTTATTGCAGTATTGTAGCAGGCGCAGCATATCACAGTCTTCTAAAAGAATCAAACGTATGTATACAGTTGAGTATCGCGTACACAGTTCTAGTATATAGGATAACATTTTATATAGCACGATACATACCATGTATTGTAGCATAACTCAAGTAGTGTAGAGGATCGATGTCGATCCATTAAAGCACATTCAAAGCCTAAATCACAGTCTGTGTACGAAGCGACGATGCATATCGTTTTAACTGTATTTCAATACACCCTGAACGCCACACACTGAAAGTGAATTGCACCTTCCGTGTACTCTCCGATTTTGGAAAACATTTAATCTAGCAAGGCATGTCAACAAAGCTATCACTTGCACGCTTTTAGCACGCTTAACAGAATAGAACGCATCATATATGTATATGAATCCGCAATGTAGTGGAGGTGCTCTCGTATATCCTCCGCACATATGATGGATACTAAACCCATAAAACAGTACAAGGTTAGATAATTGAACGATGAACGAACATGGTAAACGCGTCCTGGCTGACGATACGAATCGGCTGTTGTCCACTGATGGTGCATCTCAGCCTGACAAAGGGGTTTATGAAGCAGCCTCTATTACAAGTGCATATTCCATGCCTGTGATTGATGTAGAAGAACTCATGGACGACGATACAACCGCTATCTCATACTCTACGCACAACGTACAATCGAATGGTACTAAGTCTACAATATTATTCGAGAAAAGACAGGGTCTAGACCCTCAGATGACTTCAGATAGTACTTTGATGCATGGTACTGTTGGAGTGGCTGACAGTCAAAACATTTGTCCAACACCAGCTGACAGGTATAATGTACGAAGTAGTGAACTTCAACCACAAAATCTAGTGGCCGAATCAGCAGGTATCACCGAACAAGCTATTGATACTACCATAAGACACCATAGCGGGTGGTATAACCTAAGAAATGGCGATCAATGTTCACAGACATCCACATCTAAAGCAGCAGGCGACCAAAAAGAGCTTAAACATATAGGAGCACACGGTACTGGCCATAATCCAAAGTCTACAACAGCGAAGGCAACCGGCGTCAAGAAAGAGCTGAACAACACCAAAGCAGCATGCAGCGCTGGGCATCATCTAGCAGCAGCAAGAGCTGCAGGCCTGAGGAACGAGTCTAGTAGTACCAACGGACAACACAACACTAGACAGGCTGTCAAGGGGACTCCGGTGAGTAGAACCACACCTGGGACTTGGATAGCAGCTCCGGGTGTGCGCGATGCGCCGCAGAATCAGACCCCGACACCTGGTACAATCAACAAGACTAATACCCAGCAACCTACTGCTATACATACATATATCAGCCCAATAGCAACCACGCAAATACCAGAAGAGATCAGTAGGTACGTGATGTCCTATACACATGTCCGCAAGAACACACAGGATTCAGGGGTCGAAGACGCGAAGTATGTGCCCGAGCCACAGTGTACCATGCAGGCACATGCATACGCACAGGCACAGATGCATACCAACGGAGTAAACTCGTACACGCGCACACACGCACAAGCACGGATGTACAGGAACACAATCAACCCGAAAGAACCAAGCCCTACCTCGAACTCGCTAACGGAGCAACAAATCAGGGACAGGAAGTATAATGCGGCCTGTACAGCAAACAATTCCATGGTAAGTATCAGGACCTCGCTGTGTAGGTACTGCTTGATCCTATGATTCGATCATGCTTGTGACCTCTAACACTAGTCAATCATGTGTGCTATTTTCTTGACTAGGCTAATCAATAGAAGCCGGTCGTGAGGTAGCTAGTGTAGGAGTACGGTTGACTTCACAAACCTTGATTCGTTGATTGATCACGCACATATCTCCATCTATGCACAGATACCAGTGACCAAGCAAGAGTATAACTCGCCGGCATTGGACGCGCGAGGAACTCCTCTCTCTCTGTCATTCCCATGCGTATATCTGGGCAAGGGGCTGACAGGCGGTTGTCCGTTTGGAGATACGTGTCAGTTCTCACACTCAGGTGAGCTGTTCTGTTTGTCCTCGTTTGCTCACACCACTGCAGATTCAAGGGCTTTCTGTCATCGCGAGTCTGTGCTGTACGCCATGAAAACTCGAGTGAGTCGGTGTCTAACCTTGATTATATTCCACTATATCGTGCTTATTGCACGGAACGTAATGTACTTTGGTTCTAGCAGGTACGATGATGGGGGGCAATGATGTAGTCATACTAATGAGTTGCTCTTCGCTGCAGGCGACATTCCCGTCTGGTTGCGACCGTTCTATGAGAGGGAGGTATTGAAGTTACGAGCGGCCAGCACAACACACACAGGATATAATGCCAATGACGTATACGCAGGCGTTTTCCACGCTCTAGCACCAACTGATAAGGACATCTCGCCCAGGCGTGACGGATTCGCGCCCTGTAAGGCGTTGTTTACGTTGAATTGTATTTTTTGTATTTCTCGGATTGAATACTGTATGTATGGTCGGCCCGCGCAAAGTCTCTCTTTGTTTCGCACAATATGCCTTGTTTTATAGGGGGAATTTTACATTCTGGTACGGTATGTGCCGTTACTACGTATATGCGTATCTCTTGATGATAGCACTATAAAACACAAGACCCATCATGACATGATTATGCATCAAATCGTTGCGTTCAAAGACGCTACAAGTGCATCTGTATCGAAGCATTTGAAAGATGTGTAGACGGCGTGGGTTTGAGGAATTGTTGCTCTGTTCTTGAGGGCTTTCCTCTTTTTATAGTTATATTTACAGTTAGCTATATGACAAGATTGCAGTCAAAGAGCTACTAATGAACAATTTACACGTACATGTCGTCAATTGATTTCCGATACAATTTCTCTCCCCTGTTCCAGCATCACTAGGCCCTGCACCGCCCACAACGTACAACAAATGGATACCCGCACCCCGAGCTTCCGAACAGAAAAACACAAAAAAAGTAAAATTGGATCCCATGGTAATTGCCTTGGCACAAAAATCGGCTTTAATGGCGCCCGACGACATTCAAATGGTGCAAACAATAGTGATACCACCTCACGAGACTGATGTTTTCTCGCTGCCTCGGTTACAGCGAAAAGATTTTGACAATTGGTACGGGCTGTGCTTAGGTTTTTTTGTTTGTACTGAGTTTGCTGTGGTGTGCGATTTCGGTTTTGCAGCGAGCCTCTCTCTGCTAGTTTTAAGTTAAAAGGCATCATGCCCAACGTTGCGAATACGTTGCGAATACGTATGAGTCAACATTGGATCAAACTTTAACTCAACATAAAAGTACTTCACAACCTGCATGTTTGCCATATGCCAGTTTGAAAAATCCCTTCAATTCGGAATTCCAAATACATGTGAATGCGTCTGTTTATAACCGTATTCTCTGCCACTGGAAGCTTTACCCACTCTCTATCCTCACGGGTGAGGTGCGCTGTTAAACTTTTTCCATATCGAACAACAATACTTCATTCCAATGAGAAGCTATGTAGCTCCCTCAACACAACGATTCCTTTTTTCGCCCCATATACAGGTACCAAGAACGGATACGGAATGATCCAAGCCTGGCACTGGACGAAGATCAGCTGCGATGTGTTCGACTGACAATTGTTGATGAGAAAAATGTCTTTCTGACGGGTTCGGCGGGTGTTGGCAAGTCACACACTACTGCCACTGTCCGCGATTTCCTTAAAAGGTATATGAGAAAGATGATAGACTGTTGCGGAGTGGAAATGCGCGCTTTTGGCTGTATCCTCATATGGAGGCAGGGCTACAGATGCGTTTATGCATCCGAATGTGACTGATTTTGCAAGTGACAGAAAGGTTTGCGTTGTGTTTTGCGGATGTGGCACGAGTCTAATATTACATTTAAGTGGTGATGAATACAGGATCGACGAGGTAGGAATGATTATCATTAGCTCAAGTCTGTAAACCCAAGAATTCTTTGACAACTGGGACACCAAATAGCAATACAAGAGGCGATATTCCCTTCATGCAGGCAGACAGCTTTGTGAGTTCATGATATTCTATTTCTGTCTCAATAACCGGAAATATGACAAAGATTTATCTAAAATACGAGGGTGCGACCATACACTTGTTATTTAAGCAGTAACTTACGTAAAGTCTCCGCTAGCGTCCTTTTATACGAAACCTCGACGACGAACCACTCTCCTCATGCCCTTCCTCGTGTTTCTACTCAGATTATATGAACGTGAAGATTATCCCGACAGAGTCGTTGTCGCGGCACCGACTGGAGTGGCTGCGACGCATATTGACGGAACGACCATAAATTCTGCAACAGTAAGTTGAGGCGACTTTTATGTGCGTCTTGATGTTTTTTACGTGTCTATTCTGGTTGGATTTGTTGGTTTGCGAGTTGTCTGTTCCACGTGTTTGTCTTAGTAATTGATGTGGCATTTGCTCGCTGCGTATGTGTGCACACATGGGGTCTGCGGTAGTCTATCGCGTATATGGGTTCTTGTACATAATGTCGGACTCAGGTGTGTGAACCTTTATATCTCGATAGTGCATGTGCTTGTGTGTTCAAATTGCTTCCGCGATGTACTGTCACCGGACTTGAACCCTGATTTGGATATGATCGGATGAGAACATGATAGGAAGATATCTTTTCATCCGATATGGTGAATCCTTCCAACATGATAAATTTTCTCGGCTTTTGAATGCGTGTGAGTCGTTTAAAATTCGACACGCACCTAAGAAATGAATATTGCACCCTACTAGTGAACGCGCATCCGTCACATACGTCGATTCACTTTCCCACCCTATGTGTATGGTTTGTACAACAGGGTGTGGGTATCCCTTCAGAGGTGGCAGACTTCCAACGAATGATGAAACCCGCAATGTACAAGTTGTGGACACAGGATGTGGAGCTATTCATGGTTGATGAGATCAGTATGGTTTCAGGTGAATTCTTGGACTGTTTGGATTCACAAATACGCCTCATGTGTATGAACCTCCCCAAGAACATGGGCAAAAAACTTCACGAGTTACCTCCATTTGGTGGTATACAGGTACGCGAGTTTATTTGCTTATCAGAGATATTTGTAGGTGTAACCATGTATTGAAATAATTACCCTGATATTTATTTTATATAAACTACAATCTTTCATACAGTCAGATTTTTGTGTACTTTCAAAAGTTTCATGTATATGTATTCATATGTTTAACCCGTATCGATAATTGATACATAGACGCGCCTGTGACATTTCAATAATTGCTAGATTGCCTTTCAGTGTTGCAGCAATTTCAGGCCATGGTGATTGCCAGCTTCGATGACTGGTGTAAGAATCAAATTATCACGCACTTATTATGTGATGTTGGCGACCATCCCTATTATCCAGCCTATTTGTTGCTAGCGCATGGTCTTTCACGTGACTAACAACAGCGTTATCCGTGCGAACGTCTTTGATCTTAGAATTGCACTGTTGTCTGCAACGATTATGACTTTATGGATGATCATTGACCAATATTTCTCTCGATGTATAGATATTTTTCTGCGGAGACTTTCTGCAATTGCCACCCATCGAAGGCTCCATACCTTTCGAGACTATGAAAAAATTGGATCCGCAGCAATTGGAAAAGGGACTAGCTATCGAGAAGTATAAAAATGAGAAACAAGAATGGTAAGATTGATATAGATGTATTCAACGTGCTCTTCATCTAGTTCTTACATCTGTGTATGACTTGCTTGTTCAATTTTTGTTCCGCGGCACGTTTGGGAGTGGGATCGCATATATTTGAAACTGTGACACTGTTCCCCTCTGTCTATCTGGTTACTCACAAGGCAGAAATTTTCAGACGGAATTTCGTTGTTGGAGGTTTGGACTTAAGTACGGCGTAATTTCTCTTCCAGATCAGCTGAGAATTGGCAATACCCCTGGAGTACATCACAATGTTCGACGATTCGTCCCGAGTCTGCATTTTTGCTATGCATCACACATGCTCACACACGGCATTCGCGCCACCTCTGAACCCCTTTACTCAGGACGGAACGGTCCTACTTTTTAAATCGGGGTTTCGCCTTCTCGGCTTCTACGTGGGGTCGCCTCGACCTAGTCACTATAACTCTATCCAAGTGTTATCGTCAGTTGGGCCAGCAACTGTTTGTACATCATCTCAATCAAATCCGAAATGGTAGGGCTGATCAGCGCACTCTGGAGTATGTGAGTGTGTGTGTGGGACAATTCCCCAAGTAATTGTATAGCTGGTTTATTATTAGAGTACAAATCAATATTGTGCCTTCACCAGTTTGTCAGTTTGTTTTTTTTTTTGCGATACATGTTTCTTGCGAAGCACTCTATGCGGAAGGTCGCCTTAAGTTCGCCTAATAATACTTGCTGCAATATTGAACGATTCGTGCCAGGTATTTATTGAAACAGTGGCAGAATTCGCCACGCCAACTACATCCGCATTCGTTCCATCAGTTGACCCAACATTTCTTGCTCACACAGCCTCGTTTCCGACCGTAGCCAACCATTGACACAAGCTCGTGTATCCAGCCATTGGTTATTGGACGTTAGTTGTAGCATTTTGGACTCGCGGTGATCTTCTGTGGCTTTTTTATAGCATAGATTTAACTTAGACGTTGCCTTATATATGCCAATTGGAACGTCTACCCCAAGTCTCTGACATTTTGAATTCTGCTGCGCCTACGCTATAGCTATTTCAATCAATTTAGGACACCACTTCCCGATCATCGGCTCCCCACCGCATTATTTCCCTTCAACAAGAAGGTGCAGCAGTTAAATAGCACCAAGCTGGCTTCTCTCTGTAGCCAGGCTATGACGTTCCATGCACACGATCACGTCAACGGACTAAATAACTGTCATGACGAGACAGCCCTTTGGTATGTGTTGAAGGGCACGTGAAACGAATCAGCTGCCATTGACCTTATATGTTAAAAATAGTATGCAGTAGTCCACAAGCACATAGCTTGACCTGTGTTTGAACACATGCGAAATTCGCATGTGTATACTGTAGGATTACTCCTGAGTTTCATCGCCTATGTATTATTACACCTGCCCTGTGTTGAGTCTGCGGAATTGGTCGGTGAGGTTTATTGGGTGTATGCGAGCTTTCAGTATATATCATCGTAGTTCGGCACCCGCTACGATGGCTGGAGGTAGTCATTAGCATTTGCTTATTTCCAAGCTTATTATTGCTTGTATAGCCAGTTTGTTTCGAGTGTGTATATAAAAGTACTATGTTGCACTACTCGCTCAAGTATATGCAGTGCCAATGCTACTTTTCTCGACACTTTGGGCATACAGTATATATCTCTTATCAGGATTGATGGCCTATTGAGTGCGATCCTAACTTCCTGCTTCCACAACTGGCATTCAGACGCTGTATTTGTCTTGGCATTGTACACTTTAGGGAATCCGAACTGTTTAAAGGAGGTAGCCTCGCCGAACGCGCGCTCCAATTGAAGACCAATGCGCGTGTGCTCCTGATCAGGAATCTCGACCTGAAAGGCACAGGTAAGTGTTTCTGTCGGCACTTTAGCGTGATTTTGATCTTGCAGAACGTAGATTTGTTTTAGTATGCTAATGCACAACTTCCGGCGTGGCAATTGGATGTCCCACGTCAGAATTAACTGCCAAATGCTAATCTCAAGTTCAAACTGCGAGTGTACGTCGAGATATGGTGCGTAAACAAGTAGTAGCGTACAAGCAGCACGAATGATTATGACTGTGTACAATACTATGGCGAAGAAAAATGCATATGGCGTGTATTGGGTGGGAGCTTTAAAGCCTAGTTCCTACTATGGATCTACGCCCGGAGTGCACATTGAACTTCGACCTTTTTTTTATCAATATTTGGCGTGAGATGGAATGCGTATAGAAGCTAGACATATATTCGAAAGACACCGGCTTGCTTCTGTTTCTGATAGCCGTGTCTTGCCCTTTATATCAGAGCAAGTATATGCATCCGCATTCAATTTTGTAGCCTAGCACCTGAATTTATACCTCGACGTACCCTTTTACTTGCGAAGATAAACTCAAACCTCTGATCAATGGATCGAGCGGCGTAGTGACCAACTGGACATCAAAGGTAGAGGCCGAACAGGCCGTACAACACCGAATGAACTATTTATCTACACGGGTATGCTACTACATATTCTCATTTCAGTTTCGCCTTAAGTGTGTAATTCGGTATGAGTGTCATAAGGTATTATGCAACACGAGCTCACTTCCCTACTGAAATATTAGAAATTTTGGGCTTGATAAGTAACATTTAGTATTGTAATGCTGTGTGGTCGCTTGGCCTTTCCCTTTAAAAATGAGCATTGTATGCATGGTCCGTGCCGTGTTTGAATGCTAGATGCAAACTCTTTTGGATAAAACCTTACCTTTTAGATCGGCAAGAAGTACATACATATCGCTCTCAAGCTGGTCCTGTCGCTTCTTTCAAATGTGGTGTGTCAACTGACGATTCTCATACTTTCTTGATTGTCATTTCGGATATGTATTCCTCTATGGATAGCATGATTGTTCTATCGATTTAGATAATAGCTGTGATTTATTGTCTATACCGTATCATACAAGTGTACTCTCAAGTATACGCACATGGGGTTTTTCTAATATACCAGATGCTATATCAATGTGTTATAACTAGAGCAGTTAGTGTTTTGCTTCGAGTAAAATTATTTTTGAGGAAACTATGCTTCCTTTCTGAGAAGACAGTCGCACAGGCAATTTTGCACATTTTCAATAATATATTTCATCATTTCGGCGTAGGTGGAGGCTCTCCATTCAGCCCTTGGGCACGGAGAATATTCAAGGGGCTCTCGCGCCTGTGAAATCTCAGATGAACGAGCGGTACGTACAAAGGAGTATTACGGCCGCCAAAAGGATGAGATGCTGTGCTGTCAGCCTTTGCCCTACTGTTGGCTTTTTGAACTGATTTGTTGTTTAACTGTAAACTTTGAAACGGGTTTGCGTTTACGTTTTTCTCTTTTGTCACGTTGTACGGTGTAGTGAGAGTTTCGAAGCCTCGCGGTTGATTGTGGTTCAAAG
Source organism: Sphaeroforma sirkka (assembly GCA_001586965.3). Classification (NCBI taxonomy): domain Eukaryota; class Ichthyosporea; order Ichthyophonida; genus Sphaeroforma; species Sphaeroforma sirkka. The sequence continues at coordinate 26,676 of LUCW03000643.1, forward strand.
ACTAGAATATGCTTACAAATATTCGTGTGAATCAGCAGCAGCAGCCCCGAGTATGAACCTCAGTGCAGTAGGAATCTCGTGTAACGATCTTGATTTGTTGATTCCCAGATAGCATTCCTTTTTGCAACGATCAAACAGTGCGAGGTGGAACACGAGTTGCTGCAAATAGTGGCCGCGAAGTACAAATGGAAATTACCCGTTGTCGAGTTCAATAATGGGCGACAGATGATCATACTACCATGTCTCTTCAGGAATGAGGTCATGGGTCAAGGTGTGTATGTGATGTATTAGTCTACGCGTATTTTTGGCAAGGAGATGATGACAGGTGTATCGAGTAGGTTGAATTATATTACCGATTTCAACTGTGTAGGCGCCTGTCTATCCGCAATGTACATATTGATTTTCTTGTGTGCGCTCTGGTTACTTAATTATTCGTCTATTAGAGAGAAGACTTGACATAGGTTGCTGGCCAGCCCCGTGTATTCAATACACCAACAGTGTATCCTATCCCACCCTTCTGCATGGGGAATCGCCTACTCATCTGCTCCTGGACATCAAGCCTACACACTCGTGCTATCTAGATGCCTTCACGGTTGCGCATTTACACGCATCTACACACCTCGCATCCAATTAGGTATGACTTATCGTCTACAAATACCTTTGAAACTGGGATGGGCTGTGAGTATTCACAAGTCTCAGGGGATGACTCTCACGGCCGGCAATGTATCTACAGCTGGGGCCTTTGTAGAAGGTCAATCTTACGGTGAGTCACGCACAATATTATTTTTCTCATATTTGCTTGGGGGTTTATTTTGTAGTTTATGCGGGACTTCTGGGTTCTGGGGTCTACGATGCCGCTTGTGCCTCTGGATGAGCGAGTAGTGTTATCTAATGACCTCAATATGAAAGTGGACTTTTTTGTGTGTGTGTGTGCTCGAAATTTTTATTTGTTATCTACCCGTACGTACAAAAGAGGGATTTGTGAGCCTGTCATATCTGCGGGCGAATTGGTCTACAATAGAAAATCATCTATTTCGTATTCCAAGACCCGATGTTCTGTTCTGGCTGTCCAACTCGTTAAGAATTCATTTACCTTACCGTTCCGTCCGTGTGCAGTGGCTTTATCTCGGGTAACGGGTCCAGAGGCACTCTATATGATTGATATTTTGACCATGAAGGACATCAAAATGCCCAGGCAACCGGTGATATACAATCAGATCATGGCTCAGCTAGACATGTTATCTAGGGTGAGTTCGTACTTTTGTGCACCGTATGTACAACACTATGTCGCAGTACTTATATTTATCTCTGCAGATTCATTGATTTGATTAATTGTATTGTTTTATCATATACCAAAACCAGCTAAAATAATGTTCCTTGGACCGCTATGTACATTGAGCTTCGTTTTTCCATTTTTTGCTGTTCGTTGCCGAACTTCAGGAGTAATAATTCTGCTCCTTATATTTCTAATTAGAAACTGTGTGTGCTTACGGGCGAGAAGAAATGGTTGACCATGGGTCCTCGTGAATTGGTGGACAAAATCAAATTATATGACACGATACCGAGAGATATTAAATTAGCCATCGTTAACTTGGTCAAGCGACTTACACCATGGGCGAGGACCAACATGGAGAACGAGGTGTGTGTGTGTGGAAGTAGCTTTTCCATGGTTTATTGCTTTGCTAGTGGTGTGAAAGTTTTACATGGCCCTATGCGGTTGTGCACTGACGAGTACACTGTGTTGCAGCAGCTATTTCTCGCGGCACGGGGGGGGTTTTGGGGGGGGGGGGTGTTATGAAGCTTTGTCGTATGTCGACACGCGTATGACTAGCATCAATTATACTTCATTTTGCGATTACCAAGTTTGTGTGCCAGTATAGCTAGAAAAGATCATTTGAGGGTGAAATCAAACACTCCCCGTATATTGGACAGTAACCAGTGGCATGTGAATATATATTGAGCAACTCCACTAAGTGCCCATCAGCAGACTGTCTGACCCAAATGCGATGCAGTATCCTCTGTGTTGTATTTTACAAGAAATAATATGCATTTCGATGACGAATTTTGCACAATCGCGAACGTGCAGGTGAAACATTGGAACACTATCAGTCCGAAGCAATCGCGCAATTACCCATCGACGGGTTCCAACATACAATGCTACAAATGTAGGCAGATGGGGCACTACTCGTCAAAATGCCCATCTGCGGGTTTCTCTGTATCTAGATATAGGTGATCCTTGGACTAACTCAACAAACAGCGATTAAATACCGCTCTAGTACATCCGCACGCATCATTGACACGTGCTGCCTGTCGAGTGTGCCAATAGAGAGATTCGTCTGCCTATGCTGTGACATCTACTTCTCAATCAGTAGTAGGATGCACATGAACGCAATGATTCTGAGGGCTGCGACAGACCACAGGCGCTGTGTGTCTCAATCAACCCTTCGAGTGGCTTTCTTTCTATCGACCTATATTGCTGGATCACATATGCACCACCAGAGATTCAAACGACCATATGAGCATGCCTGTCGTGACGGTTGCGAGATGGCACAGCTGTGTACTTGAAACAATGATGCAATACCTACGCATGATATAGATTGAGTGTGGTGTATAGATTTGATTTTACACCTCCTGCTCACTAAACGCCGTGCGTGTACAAGGACTTTAACAAATCTCTTGAAAGATGCAGTATCAATCGCATTTTCAGTTTTTTTTTCTCAATGAAACAAGCGCCTGACAGGAGTATGGGGCTTTGTAGAGCTATACATTTCCAAGAGATCATTCCAAAGTGCCATTCATATTCTGGTGGCTGGAGCGCTAAAGATTTACTTGCCATCTGCATGTACTCGGATGGCGCGGCAAATTCCCGCCATCAAGGAGCACATGGCACCGCCGCCATGGTCGTCCGCCGGGCATCCCGTATAAGCTAAGCGATGGAATCTCTGGTATAACAACGTATGTTGAGCTGAATTTTCATTGGGTTCTGTGCTTGCTGAACACTGTACCCCATCCGCGCACATCCACAACTGAGCTCGACAATGGTTTACTTAGAATCAGACACTTTACATTCACAGCGCAAATCACTAATGTTGAATGGGACGGGAATGTTTCAAAATAAATAGCAATCAACTTATCTCATGTCATGTGTGAAAGTCTATCAGGCTGGTCTAGATATTTTTTGTTTGTAGTGAGTACTTGGGGTCAAGAACGTATAAGAATTTTCTCTCCGCCGTCGATTCCTCAGAAATACATTAGCTTTGAGTATTGCTCACTTTCGATGTTCATTGCCGTGTCAACAATCTGCTTAGTGCACTACTTTCCATTGTATGTGGTGGATCTTCTCAGTAGTTTCTCCAGTAAATGATGTGCGAGATTTGTGCATCAGATGATATCAAACTTTACACACCACTGCATGAATCCCCCTTAGTGACCAGCTGTAAGTGACTCGCTTTGAGGCGGAAGGTAGCATGCACGCAAGCGGGTAGACCGATTTAGATATCATTATTCATCCATCTGGGGGTTTTCCTTATCGGTCGCTGCTACCATTCTGTTGAGCTCTCGAAATCAAAAGCCGATCAGCAACCAAAGGGCTTTGACTTTGGCGCGTGCAATGAAACGATTTGAATCTCTAGCTTCTTATATGTGACAGTGTTTGAGAGCAACCGCATGCTCCGAACCTAGAACATATCACCAATATCGAGTAAATGATATGACCGATAGCATTCAATACGAAATATCAAATTATCGTATTCAAATAACGTCGCTAGGCATGTAAACGCCACAACCACTTTTTGCCGTTAATAGTACCAAGTGAAGTGGTTTTCATTTCCATACCAAAATATAGAATTGAGCTTAAATGTTACGCTAGGTTGACTCACCTCCTGCGCAGAGAAGTATTAATTCAGCCGAGGCAACAGCGATGGACATCTCGACTCGTTCTTGAACTACTTTTGAGAGCAACAGTATGAAAGCACATCTCTAAAGTTGGTCTGGGGCAATACTGTGGATCCAAGTTCTTATGATGGAATGTCTGATCTTAAGGCGATTGCGGCAAAAGAATGGGTTGTGTATGATTCGCAGGAAACACATCAATCTATTATCCCGAGGTACAACACACACAACAAGTAGGTAGTTATACTACAGTGATTGACATCTCCAACTAGTTCTTGAAGTGCTTTTGAGGGCAACATCATGGAAGTGTATATCTAAAGTGGGTACGGGGCACAACTGCGGATCCACATCCTTATGATGGAATGACTGATCTTAAGGCGGTTGCGGCAAAAGGATACTGGGTTGTGTATGATTCGCAGGAAACACACCAAATTATTCTTCTAAGGTACAAAACAGACAACAAGTAGGACATTAAGTAACCACGATTGATATCTCAACTCGTTCCTGAAGTGCTTTTGAAAGCAATAACATGGAGGTGTATCTCTAAAGTTGGTCTTTGGTCGGGCACTACTGCGGATCCAGTTCCTTATGATTGAGTCTTATCAAGAATACTGGATTGTGTATACTTCGCAGAAGACCTACACCTCAGAAATTCAGCTACGGACACTGACTGTATGGTGCAGAGAAAGTACATCGATGTATTTCCATGAATATAGTAAGATATCTGTATTCATTATATATCAGTACACCCTCATTTTCAGCGACTTCTTTTAAATCATATAACCATAGATCAGAGTAGAATTCGATTACAATTTTCAGGCTGAACTTGAGTAGTATTTGCAAGACCACGTGCTTTCTGATGACTTCCATGCCTTATTCTTGTTGTACTTCCAATTCTCAATTGAAGCTTGAAGATTGGGAGCGAACACATCGATATGACCATCGACTATTTCATGCATTCATTAGAAGCCACATTCATCGACAATATTATTTAATGATAGGGAACCCTCTCTTGACACTGTTACCGGTTGGGGCAACCTCAAAGGCAAGATAGACTCTGTGCGAAGTCTTTTGTAAAGAATGCAGACACATATATCTAACTTCAAAAGCAGCCAATTTTAAGAAACTTGAGTGCAATTTGCTGATACAAATTGGAACCGTTAGCATTCACCCAGAAGAAAGCCCCCATTGTGAATTTACTGAACAGCGGTGTGTTCCTTGCACGGAATCCTGTTAGGGAGAGCCACGCTTAAATTTTGCACTTCGGAATGTACTCTATGAAACAATAAAACAATAATGTCTCATTCAATCACTTCATCCCTGTCGATTGTGCAGGACATAGTACGAATAAAGTAAAACAACAAACCATCAGCTATGTTGCGTCATCATCTCGCAATTTATAGTTTAACGCCGTGATCTAATCACGAGTATGCAATGAACTAAGCGGGTACTTGCAGCTGAAGATCAATGTGAAGATTGGTTCAGAAATTGATTATCGCCGCTGTCTCACAAAAGTTGTCAGCAAATACTATTAAACGTGAAACCCTACATAAGAGTGAAAATTAGATCAAATACATATTTGTGATTTTAAACCTTTACGTGGTGACAACTAGAAAACAACAGACAGTCTTGGCGTACACAGGAATTTCGAGCTCAAATTACATTGAGCATTTTAATGGACACAAATTTTTGTGCTGAAATGTTTGTAAACTTCGTAAAGAGGTTCATCAAATTAATTTTGATTACTTATAGAGGTAAAAATTGGGTTGGCACGGTCTTTCGTACTAGTTTACAGTATAGTGAATAACAAACAGTCCAGAGTAACTTTGTGGGATCGAGGTCATACATCATCGAACGTCCTTAGTAAAGCGGTTGACATAATCCCGTATTGAAGCTAACACTTTATAGGTATGCACCTGCTCGCGCTTATCTGCTCGCCTTTTAAAAATATCATTGATATTACATTCAATCCGTCGTGTAAAACTCCACGAGACAATACAGAGCCTGTAGTTCTCTTATATCTCATCTAGCGGTTTAAATGAGCACCTTGGAGGCAGGTGAATATCCACCTACTGGTAGTACACAATATTATGTTCATTTCAAGGCAAGTGATGATAATCATAGGGCAATACACGATAATCTTCACAACAATTATATCATGGCTGTATCTAATATAAATCCCCACTTCTCGGTTATTGAGAGGTAGCCGATGTGCACCGCGAGTGGCGTTTCAAAGACGCTGCTATACATCATGGAATATTCTTTATGATACATCTACGAGATATCGTGTGCCGCTATATTAGACAGTCATCGGCACTCCAATACTAATATAACCCATGGGTTCCACAGTGCTAGTGTATTGAGACTATTTAAAATGCAACTCGGTTGTATGTGGTTGACTATAAATCATCAGGAGAGTTGATTATATGTTATCTACCGTGCACAGGAATCGTATTATTAGAGTTGATTGGTAGATATTTCAACACTGTTTAATAAAAAGTTGATGTCGGCTATATGGTCTGTTCTATGGTCCGAAGTTTCCAATATTTTCGTATATACACTCAAGCGGAGAGGATCAGTTACAGAGATTTGAGGTAGTACTCAAATTTTGTTTCTGTTGGTATATTTGTTTTTTTTCTGCATATGCCGTCAAGAAGTTGCTAATTGGGTTTTAAGCGATCGTGATTCCAGATTTGGTCAATGTAGATCATCATAGAGGTTAGCTCGGACTCAGTCATGAATATGATTTTCTCATGTTATTTTTATACAACCACCATAATTACAACTTCATGTATATTAATCCACCAAATATTTATGTTTTGAGTAGATATATGCTTAACATATATATCTGGCTGAAATTTACAAAGTACGACACAGATTGTAATTTAGTATTAGTTCCGAGTGTATATATTGTTGCTGGCAGTTCGTGACAGGGTTTTAATATACAACTTAAATCTATCGCTGGCCAATCGGGATTGTATTTAATATGTTGGCGGTATGTCTAGATTTGTGTGCGGATTCGGCCAATTCTAATGGCCATACGTGAGTACCAAATATATAATACGTAGAAAGTTTTTATACATCAATTTATCTGTTGAGCTTCAGAAAAGTGGTGCAGTCGAGATTTGATCCATCAAGAATTTGGGTACAGCGGCATCATAGAAGACATTTTAGTCTTCATATGCAATTGGCATATGCACTCGATCTATACAACGTATGTGTTTGGTTATTTCACATCGAACTCAGACGACTTTTTTTTCGGAGTGATGTCTCTCATAATTTCCGCAGCTGTACTGCTCGACCCGTGATTAACCGCACAGGAATAAAGTTCGGAATTAAGCGGACTTTGAAGTTGTATGGCGGAGTTGGATGATTTATATGTGGGTACAGACTTTGCACCCATGCATGCAAGATCAGTATCAATTGGGTTTAAAGTTTATTAACATCAATTGTTTTGTAACTCTCGGGGCGACTGTCTCTAGTATAAACAAACATGGAAATCGTTCATGCGAATGCTATGGTCTCCTTGTAGTTGTTGATCAGGTATCCAAATTATATGTGCGTAAATGCAATCTTCTGTATTGAAATTATGTTGTGGACATCAACAGAACACAGAATCTTAAAAGATGCCAAATAATATGACTAAACTTCAGTTCTGTGCGGACCAGCCAGTTTAGTCGTGGGCTAGTTAGTAGATTGCTATTGAACTATTCGTAGAGTTGATTCAAAATGATATGAGTTTGATTTAGGACTACGAGCAGTCAACATAATAGCGTGCACACTAATTATGTGTGTACTTGAATAGAAAGAAATATGCCAATTAATTCAATAGTATATTGTATACAAGCACAGAACAACTAGATAATACACATGCACTATCGTGTCGTAGCTCACAACATACAGCACATTGAAGGCCCTAGATGAGTTTTTAATTTAGCCCCTATCACTATATGTATAATATTGTGCGGAAATTGGGAGTAAAAGCCGAATAATTTAATGATGTGGATATTCTAATCAAATAGAAAGGATTACGAATAGTCCACATAATAGCGCGCACAATTATGTTGTGTGTACTTGAATAAAAAGAGATATGTCGATTATTTAATAGTTTAGTGGCCCGGCATGAATGTGGTTTGAAGTATACAAGCATAAGACAACTATATGATTTACACGCACTAATGTGTCGTAGCTCACAACACACAGCACATCGAAGGCCTTAGATGAGCTTCAAATTCTGCCCATATCATTATATGTATAATATTGTGCGGAAGTTGGGAGTGAAAGCCGAGTAAGTTCATGACGTGAATATTCTAATCAAATGTAAGGAATGCACTGACGTTGATTTCTCCAAAACTAAAACACAGAAATAGAGATTTTACCTGCAAATTAACGTTGCGCGACCAATTGTGCTTTTTTTTCTCGCTTATAATGGCATATCTACCTTCTTCCAGAGGAGTTCAAGAATACTTTATATCTGATTTTCAATGTCGATCTCTTTATATTTTAAAATATACTGAGTTATGTGAGTTTATAGTGTACATAATAATATACCTGAGTTAAGCGTGATGACGATTTTTATCAATGCAACACAGTTGTATATTTCTATTGGTGACCTCAATAGTCCCGATTTAACATAATAGCCTTGAGTTTGTATTATACTTCTATAGTTCAAACGTACGTATTTTGTCTGTGGCTTCTTTCGTACCACTTTTTTATATATAGAGTACTTCGCTTTCATCTATCCCGAGTTTTGGGAGCTTTCTATTATGCGGTCTGGGTCATTAACGATATATATTGTATTCCCTAGTATGGCCGTACTCTGCTTGGGCCTATGATCGTTATGATACAATCTGGAGACAAGCAATTGTACCCAGCCATAACGCCTGTTCGACATCTAAGATAGCAATATTCACAGATACTTCACTACAATACCCTTACAATGTGATATCGTAATCGGTATTTATGTTATACATGCTCTATCATGTCGCGCATCAGAGACCGCTAAATATGTTTCGAAAACAACCGGTCATCACTATATGCATAAAATTGTGCAAAAATTCACAAGCTGAATAAGTTTACGATGTGAACCTTCTGAGCAATCTTAATGAATGCACTTATGTCGGCTCTCAAAAAAAAGAAAATTTTGGACGAGAAATGCCGCACGCAGATAAAGGTTGCGTGACCAAATGTACTGTTTGTCTCGCTTTTAATGGCATATCCGCTCATTCTTATACGCTGCCTTTTGTCAAAGAAGTCAGGAATACTTTGCATATGATTTTCAATGTAAAGTTCTTCAGGTTTTATTAGTTCTAAGATTTGTGAGTTTGTTGCATATGATATAACTTATATATATTGTATGTGCAATGTTGTATATTCCTATTTATAATCTTATCTGTCTCGATTTAACATAACAATCTTGAGTTTCCAAACATTATTTCTAAAGGACGCGAGTACTTTGTCCATGGCTACTTCCGTATAGCTTTTTTACATCGAGTTCTTCACATTCCATTTATCCTGAATTTTGTGAGTTTTGTATTGTACGATCTGATCTATTAACGAGATATAACCCATGCTATATCATGACCAGTTTTTTGTCCGGACCTATATTTAGTACAATCTAAAACAAGGAAATGTGCTCGGTCGTATCGCCTGTTAGACGTTCCAAGATAGCAACATTGACAAGTATTTCATTATAGTAGCCCTATGTGATAGCGTAACCATACCCTATGAACTTTACGCAGGATAAACTGAAGCTGAACAGGTTCAGATTCTGGTACGCACGCAAATCCGACGATTGTATGTATTCGGTGAGATATGCACCTAATCGAAGATCTAGTAAAAGCAACAGCTTTCCCGAATATATCACATAGAGGGGCGAGATCGTAGACTACATTCCATGCAATATAATGTTATATTTTAGTACGATCCCGAAAGGCAGACCATAATTTCATTCATTTGCATATTCAAACTGCCGAGTATGTATTTAAAAATTACTATAATAATACCTTGTGTCTGTTCACAGAGAATGACTTCCAAGTATGAATATCCACACAAATTTGCAGTTTCTTTGGTCAATCGAACACAAGTGAGAATTCGTCCTTAGGCAGAACAAAATGTGACTACGATGAAATATTAAGTCGCTCCCAACTTCACCTGCGTCCTACTTCTCTCTGACCCCCCCCCCCCCCCCCCCATCCCCGACGGCAACAGACCAGAATGAACATTATGTTTATTTTTTGTGTCTGTTTACCACGTAAGCAGTTATCGCAGGGTTCCATCGCAAGTATTTATACACATTGTAGCCATTGTCGTGCCTGTAATATCTTTACATACGCATAAGGTATCAATAATATATTTGTCAAAAGTTGGTGCTTCTCATTCAAGCGCACTCACTGCTCAGTCGACAACAGTTATACAATGGAAATTTTCAAATTCTTTACATTTGGTTGCAATCAAAAGGGTTTGCGAGAGGCGCCTGTTTTAATCTTTGCATGCCGCCCCGGATGTTCTGTATTCATTGGTATGTATTAAACGGGAATACAATATAGACGATTCTAGAAGATGGATAGGCATGAATCGATCGTAGCCATACAATCGAGAAGATAAAGTTGAACGGATATGCCTTGTAGATTGCAAGTCCACCTCTGCAAACGAGTGACGTTTTCAGCACCATTACTTCTCATGATTACAATACACGCCTCGATCTGAGGTTTTACGCTTATCAATGTTAGAGTGCAATGTAGTAGACTTTAAATAAAGTGCAAATGGATATATTTATTTCTGACCTCACCTTTGGTTTTATACCTAAGGTGTTTATGCTAGTGTTCAGCCGCTTGGGCTGGCCAGGGTAAAAACTCATATGGTCAGTATGAGAAGCCTTATGCGGAACACTTTAACACTTCGTTGCTTTTCTATTTCAACTTCTCTGCAACTAAATCTCACGCTGATCACATAATGCCTTTCCGCATAGATTGTGACTCACATAGAACCGCAGCAATTATTAAATTGTTGCGGTTGACAGGCTTAATCCACTCTCAGGAATCGGTTGAGAAACTTAATCTGCTCTCGGAAGTTAGTTAAGTGATAACTCAACTCTTGAGAGTAATTTAAGCAACTTGATTCGCTCTCGGGAGCGAGCTAGCTCTGATGACTTCCATAAATCAAAGATGGTTTCTTGCTGTAAAATATGGCCTGAGACCTGTAGTCTCTCATTCCCCCTCAATTTTACAATCAACAAGGGCTGAAGTTTGAAGGCTGAAAATTGGAAACTGAAGACTAATGAAGGTTGAAGACTTAAGACCTGGATTGTGGAATTGTTGACTCTGTAGATGGATTGGGCGATAAGCGTTGAACCAATGTATATTTGTCGAAGACGTTTACGAATTGGCGCTGTTGAGTATTGTCTCCTGAAAAGTATTGAAAACATTGACCTTTCTGAAGAGTAGACGATCTCCTGTACAGTGACAGGCTTCACGACTGGCGTGGATAGTCTTCTGTACGGGGACAGGCTTCACAATTTCGCAGGTAAAAATATTCGAGATTTTCTTGAAAAATACATTTTGCTTACTGAATCGGTCTGGTCTGTGGCGTGGATGCTGGGGGAAAGCTTCCTTCTGCGTTGTGGCATATTGGTTTGACTTTGTGATGTAGCCTGAGAGGCTGAGACTCGGAGACTGTGAGGCTAAGATTTTCTCTTGGGTCATGGAATGTGCGGCTCTTATGCTGGGGTCTGGCTACTATCCTTAGTATGGTTGCTTTTAAAAAAAAGTTAAATTTTTAATTGAAATGACCAACGAAATTCGTAATTTTGTTTGTATCCTGCGAGTGAATTTCTATACAAATTGTCACAGGTATGCAACTTTTACGATATCACGCATAAAAGTTAAAATATTATGTGTATCGATGAATACAAATTGTCTGCGGGATTTAACTTAACTTCAGAGTATTTTATGTCAAAACACAGTCGCACAAGTAAATACTTGGGCGTCTATCGATAGGAACAATTATATGAACATATATAGTTATATATTGCGTGTACATTGTTTATAATTTCATTTTTACATATAATACAAACAGTTTGTACACACTCTTTTTACAAGGTACGATATATCTGTATATTTTACAGTCAGAGATAGAAGCACAAAGCATTTGACACCTGCTTTCCTTAAAATACTTACCTTTATTGTAAATTGAACTATGTTAATACTGGTATCCGAGTCAGTATCTGTCGCGTATGTCGGTAAACATCTCTCGGCTGAGTGGCTTCGTGAAGAAATCACTGAGTAGCTGTTCTGATGGTATGTATTATAGCTTGATGGTTTTGTTCGATGTGAGTTCCCTGATGTGATGATATCGTAGATCGACACGTTTTGTACGGCGGGATTTTGTGATACCATTTCCCATCAGTATTGCTGACTTGTTGTCCTGATTTATGGTGGTGGGTTCTACGAGCGGAATGCCGAATTCTGTGAAGCAGATTGTGCTACGTATTCTGCCTCTGCTGTAGACGTTGTTATTAGTCGTTGCAAGTTTGTTCCCCACATGAATGGTGCACCTGCTATAATGCCCGCTCGGCCGGTGGTGGGTCGAATTGTTGTGTCATCGCTAGCAAAGCTACTGTCTGCACTCAGATAGGGAATACATGGTTCTTTGTTCGTGTATTCGAGTCCGAAGTCCTGAGTACCAGCGAGATACTTCAAACAGCGCTTGGCACCGCTGAAGTGGTGGTACTGAGGTGCTATCAGATAGCGACTTAGGATCGAAACTGCAAAGCCTATATCCACTCGTGTTTGATCTACAAGGTATTGTAGCTGACCCACTAGCTTGTTGTATTGTGTGATTGTTGGGACGTCTGAGCTTGGCGCCTTTTTCAAGAGAAATACATGTTTGTCTGTTACTTCATAGTCTGATTCTAGAATTGGCACCCATGCTGATTTACAGTCTATCAACCCCCATTCCTGCAATATTTCTCTTAGGTATTGTCGTTGATGGAGACGTACACTTCCAGGGTGTATTTCCACTTGGCACTTGAGAAACCATAACGGTAGGCCCATATCAACAGTGTTCCATTCGCCTTTCATTGCATCTGCTAGTTTCTGTCCGTCGGTCTTACTCTGGCATGCTGTAATTTTGTCATATACGTGTACAATAATGAAACAAGGTCCACTGTGTGTTTGTTTGATGAACAGTGCTCCATTAAATTGGGCTTGTTTATAACTGTGCTGTATAGCAAATCGATGGATAGCTTTAAACCAGTAGTGTCCGCTAGGTGGTAGACCGTATACGCAACGGTCAACTCGACATACAACCTTTGTGTCTCCTTGCTTGTGCCTTTCGTATAGTTTTCTCTGAGACGGGTCCAATAGATGTTCGATGAGATCGTATCCTTGCGGCACTCGCATGTAGCTAGGGGTATCCAGTTCTTGAGTGAGGTAGGCCGAGGGTGTATCGTGTTGTCGAGCTAGACAAATTCTGAGTGTTTCTTTGGCTACTACTGGGGCATAGCTTTCATCGTAATCAACTCCCTGTTTTGCATTGAATGCTGCTACGTTCAGACGTGATTTGAGTCGTGTGACTTGTCCTGATTCACCCGTTTTTGCCTTGAAGACCCATCGAGGGGGAAATAATGATTTCTCTCGCGGTTTGTTGTCAACCAGAGTGAATGCCTTGCGCTGTATCACCAAGCTCTCCATCTCCGAACGTGCTGATTCCTCCCAATCGGCTGCGTTTGGCATCTCATATATACTTTTGTATGTTTTCGGATCCATTGCTGCAGTTGCTGAATTGTCAGTGTGCGTATTGCTAGGAGTTCGTCTCTTACGGCGGCTATCGTGATACCAGTCGACATTATTATCATCTATCGCGAGGTCCCGCAGTTCCCGAGTGACTTGGCGACCTTCTGCCGTTCTTCTAGCTATGGTTGCTTCGAGACCATGTTGTGTTTTGGTAGTCGCTGCAGAAGCCACCGACTCGACGGTATGTACTTCGCTCTCAGCAGGTTGTTGTGTTGACGATGAAGCTATCTATAGTTGTTCTGGGTCGCCTGACTTGTGCGTCACAATTGGCTGGGCTTGTTGGCTAAGCATATCTTTCGTTGTCGATGTTGTCCTTGCGTCTGTTTGGAAATCGTCATTCTCGATTTGGAGGAATGTACTACTGTTTGTAGTGTCAGGTGGTGCGATAGCGGTTGTACATTTGTTGTCTTCCCAGACAAAGAATTCATCTTCGAATATATAGTCATCTCGGCTTTGTATTATACGCTTGGTCAGTGGTGAGTATATACGATACGAGTCCGGTGTTGTATCCAAGGGTTACGCAAGAAGAATGCCATCCAGTGCTTTGTCGTCGAGTTTGCCGTCTGAATCACGGTTCTTGTATGCGATGCGACACCCGAATGTTCTGAACATATCTATCGGACATGCGTATCCTGTAAACTTCTCGTATGGGGATGAGCTCTTCTCGTTGGTGGGTATAGCATTGTATATGTTGGTGGTTTGAATCAGTGATTCAGCCCACATAGTAGTCGGTAGACGTGCATTTTCAATTATGCAAGCATTCTAGGGACCAGTGTACCATGGAGTACCATGGAGTCTGTCTTTACACTAACTCAACTATCAGAGATATGCAGCCTGAAAAACACGCTTGCACTGGTTACCATGTCACATTTCACTGGAGAGGTTTCTGTCTGTATAGGTGTCGGATTGTTATCAGCATCTGGGACGGACGTAACGATATCTGTGACAGGGCGGTGACAGGGCGAATTAAACTATGGAAGTTAGACTTTGTAACAATCTATTCTTTGAAAGACACATTTCGAAAATGTTCTATATTCATTCGATGCGCCACTGGAACCCCATACATACCGGCAAAACTAGACGAGGTCATTAAGAGGAAAACTTCCCTCTCCTTTTCAAATTGTTTGATAATTTGATGTAAAGAAGCTCCCTTTTGATGTTCTCCTGAGTCAATCGCTTGTTCCCATTGCGCCATCAGTTTTGCTATACACGTAGTAATGCGACTTACATTTCCCCAGTAAACAGATTTTTGTTAACTTATAAGAAAATCCAATTCCTTCTCTTATCAGCATCGATTCAATATTTTAAAGAAAATGAATATACATACGTGGCAGATGACGTTGATGAAAGTGGCGCATCAGTCGTTGGCATCTCCCGTAGGGGCGAATCCTTAACGGTGTCACTGTTTTGAGTTTTTTCGTTAAGTTACGATCGTTAACAAAGAATCTCAATTCCTTCCCTTAATAGCATCAATTCAATATTTTTAGGAAACCGAATAGCCATACGGGACAGATGACGTTGATGAAGGTGGCGCATCAGTCGTTGGCAAACCCCGTAGGGGCGAATTTTTAACGGTGTCTTTGTTTTGGTCCGCTGAGTGCGTCTTCGTTGGCGTTTGTTTTTGTCTGTGCGTTTGAGCAGGTGATTGACGACGCCTGAAAATCAGTTACACGATATATCACAAGCAACAAACTCAACATTGTAATCACTGATAATGTTCCTTACCTTGAACTTTCGTGATCATCTATTAGCTTTCGTATACTTCGAAGGTTCTTTAGTTGAAACGAGTTGTCGCTGTAAGAGAGTAAAAGAAAATTTAAGCAAGAAAGTCACAAATGATTACACAAAAGAGACTTGCCATGGAGACTGACGAGTACGCGCTGAATCAAATAAATTAATAAACCACATACTCGCCATCGCAGGTGTTGATGTTATGGCCAGCTTCTCCACACTTCGAGCACGTTATAGTCTTCTTAAGTACATGATTCCTGATAAAATCATTGTGGAAAAGGTGTGTATAGTCTTCTTAAGTACATGATCCCTAATGCAATCAAAATGGAAAAGGTGTTTTAAATCTTGGTCTCTGAAAGAGCTTTGTTTTCTTAATTAACACGCAACAAAAATTACTTACTTACGAGATGACTTTTCGTACCGTTTCTTCGGGCGACCCGCTGGTCTCGTAGTAGGACAGGGAAGCAACGAATGCTGTTCCATATTTTCAAAGTCAAGGGACATCGATTGTCCCGTGAAAATGGTTTGCACGATGTAAGTTTCCACCCAAAACAATCGCGAATACCAACATATGTTGTACAGGTTATAATCACTCGCGATATTATTCACGTTAGATACTTTAGCAATGTGCACTAAGCACTTCGCAGCATGCCCGCAAGGGATACCTTCAGACATATGCAAATTGCAGCTCTCACAATCTGTATTTCCCCGAGAGCGTACCAGCTTGACTGAGCAGGTCTGAACTGTTGAACTGTGCGATTTGAAGTTTACCTGGCAATCGAACCAATCTCCGTTTACAGCATTGCTCACGATAGTTACGGTACATGGTTTCAACTTATTGGGGTGGGCTATAGTCTTTTCTAATACCCAGGGTGTAACCTGGAGATATTAAATTCGAAAAAAGCGTTTATATACGTGCATATATGTAAAAACGGATTTGTCGATCAATCATGGTTAATTTGATATCAGTATTGCATACCTACGTCTAGTCTACTGGAAACCTTTATTCCTGAGCAGTTGGTTCCTGGGGGTTGTACAATCGCTTGGATTGTATTATGTCACCGCTCAAAGGATATTAACATACAGCCTTGGTTCTTGTGTACAAGCTCTCAGCAGTATAATGGTGCGCAGAAAGAATTTAGTATGAATGTAATTGTTTGTCGTTGAAGATTCTTCAGAGACTGGTTTTGAAATATCAAATTCACTATTAAACACGCGGCCATGTATAATACCGAACTGGTGTTGAACCCTTGTAGTATGAAAAGGTTCCGAACTGGTGTCGGACCCTGGTGTCATCAAAAAAAATTACAGCACTGGAAAGTCACTAAATGTACATATAAAGTCTTTATATGTACTTTCAATTTTTCCTTAAAATAAATTTGAGAAAAGAATTGAAACTTGCATTTAGATAATTTGATTGGGTAATTAGAAAACGTACCCGTAAATCTGTATGTACATTTAGTGAATTTCCCATGTAGGCCATGTACATTTTTAAAGTATTTCGCCTAAGTTTATTTGTGTTCATTTCGGTTGTGATTTTTTTTGGCTCCTGTTGCAAATATTTTGCAACACGTTTCTTTTTTCGGATATTCGTCACCAGTCTTCGTAGCTTCAGCAGCTAGCAAATTTACGACAGCGACCAAGCGACAACTAATACGACACTACTATGCCACAAAGCAGAAGGGAGCTGTCCCCCAGCATCCACGCACAGTCGACACTCGACACTCGACACCACTTCTGAAATCTAATTGTTTTCTCAAGAAAATCTCATGAGTAAATTTACCTGCGACATTGTGATGCCTATCCCCGTACAGAAGATTATCCACGCTCTGTCGTGAAGCCTGCACTGTACAGGAGATCGTCTAATCTTCAGAAAATTAAACGTTTTAGTCTGTTTCATCGAGACAACAGTCCCAACGAGTCATCGTTTTCATCAATTTTCATCGAGTCTATACTCAACAGCTCCAATTCGTAAACGTTTTCGACAAATATTCACCTGTTTGTTCAACGTTTTCGCCCAACCCATCCACAGAAGTGCCAGAGTCAACAATTTCACAATATAGGTCTTCAGCCTTCAGCCTTCAGCCTTTAGCCTTCAGCCCTTGATTGCAAAATTGAGGGGGAATGAGAGACTACAGCAGTAGACGCATTTCTATATACGTTAATAACGTTTTGCGTCGTCAGCCCGAGAGTAATTTGGGACTTGTTCTCAAATTAATATAAGTATAGGTGGGTCAGTCCGAGAGAACGTAAGAGTAATTTGGGACTTGCTCTCAAATTAATATAAGTACAGGTGGGTCAGCCCGAGAGAACGTAAGAGTAATTTGAGACTTCTTCTCAGATTATTCTATATATAGGATACGGGCCACCGGCTAGCCGAGAGCCGAGGTCCGAGACTGAGTGTAGTAACAGAGAATACTAGAAAATATATCCGAGTGCTAAAGTGTTCTGCATAAGGTTTCTCATACTGATCATATGAGTTTTTACCCTGGCCAACCCAAGTGGTTGAACACTAGTACAAACACCATCAGTATATAACTGAGGGTGAGATCATAAATAAGTTCATTCGAATGCAGTATACTTTAGATACACTAGCACTTTGCTATTAGTCCGCCACACCGCACGCTAACAAATAGAACATGGATATGATATAAGTAATTTGCTGCATTATACACTATGGGAAGACAACACGAGCACGTGAATGAAGAAGGGCTTACAATAGCTTAATAATAATATAGGTGCAACAGGAATATAACAGAAATAGAAACAACCAAACACACGACGCTACACGTTGCTAAACGCGAGCGATGGTGGTGAGTGGCAAGTATATCTAAATGCTTAGAGTACAGGCGCGCACCCTGTTGACTCTAAATCAGTGGCGAGCAACCCTGAGGACACGGCGAATTGAACTTTGCGTAGGCCCTTTGAAGTCGGCGAGCAACTGCAGCCTCACTAGCGTGTTGCATGGCACCCAGTCGACAGAATAGACCGTATGGTAATTTAGATGCTGAGAGTACAGGCGAGCACCCTGTTGACTTTTACTCAGAGGTGAGCAACCCTGAGGACACGCCGCATTGAAATTTGCGCGAACACTTGAGAGTTGGTAGGAATCCGCAGCCTCAAGCGTGTTGCATAGTCGCCCAGAGTGGTGTTGATCTGGATAGCATTATTACGTAGAGGGCGGAACGTGTACAACATTATTACGCAGCAGGCGAAACATGTGCAACGTGTTACGCAGGAGGCGGTGCAGTTGAGACACTATTACGTAGACGACGGAACATGCGTAACCCTATTGGTGTGACAGGCGAAACATGTAAGGTGCTGTGACGGAGTCACGAAAAGCGAGCCCATCTCAAGTATGCTCATGAGAACATCACACCACGCGCATCTCACACATACCACTTCAAGTCATTAAGAACAAGAGCAGACCAGAGTAAATAGGTTTAATGGTATACTACGATATGGTCAGGAACAACAAGGAGTCGTCACTGATACCCATTATTGGTGGGCGTCACAAACAGGGGTGTCACACGCGGTCAACCCTGTGATGATAGAAGAAAGAGGACAATACATTGTTATTAGAGTCATTATGTAGCACAACGGTAACCGCCCGCAATATAGACGGACGAGAAGCGAACAATCTTTGTTGACAGTTTTAACGCTTTTAGTCATATGCGTTTACGTATATATTCACAGAAAAACGGGGCTTAGAAATGAGTCTAATTTTTCATTTATAAAAAAACAAACTACCGTTTTCACAACACGTTTACGTTGTAATATACACCAAACGTTTTTAAATAAACGTTAAAAATCGTAAACATACAATAAACAACACATAACACGCAGATAAACACTCATATCTCGCGAAATATACATGCTATAGCATACATAATTAAACACATAGTAGACAACTTACAGATACACACACTGACAGAGCTTCAGTTAATATACGATACTATAAGCTGGTGAAAGAAAAACAAACGAGATTCTCGAAATCGAAATCGAATTCGAATGTAATTACTAGATTTAATTAAGATTTAACAACGTCGAGTCGAAACTCATACATAGTCGCATACACACGATATTCGGAGATACAATAGAATAAAATAAACATGATTATTTGAGTATTACTTACAAAATAAATGCATGAAGACCTTTTAAAATACAATAAAACAAACTGCATAGGCACAATGTCCTAAGTATACTTACGATATACTTGGGACGAGCTAGTTAAATGTCATACAATATAGACATATATACAAGAGAATAGGCTCAATTATAAAAATATGTTGTACATATATTCAGCCATAATGACACTTAAGAACATATAACTAATAGTGGAATAAGCACATACCATTAGTTAGGCAATTCACTAACGATATTAATATCTTGTAGCCATAAATCACAAAGTTCACATATATAAAGCACTAATACATATATACAATATCTTAAGCTTCATATAAATTCAATAGCTTACGAACGGATATCAAAATACACGTTTTATAGATGAGAGTTCAATAGCATTCATATTATTCGACTAGAGCTAGTCAGACTATACATCATACAACATTTCGGGAAGGCATTTACGCGTGAATCAATGAAAATACATCACAATAAAAACGTATTTAATTATGATACAATTGCACATCTACAAAGCATAGACCTAGAGTTGTCTTAGCATTAAAGTCGCTTCTATAGACAAGATCGTGTATAACAATGGACTCAAAGGCACTATGGTCCAGCCGCCAGTACCCGAACACCTTTTGACGAAAGTGGTGGGCCGCCCGATGCCGGACAAAACTCTTCATGAAATGGATGACATAACTCCGGTATGGCTCTTCTTCCGAGCAATTTTCCCTAACGGCAAGCCCCCATCCCAATCAGTATTTGAAAAATACTGGCATGCCCAACCAGTCCTCAATCGACTCCACTTTCTCTGGTATCTTCCATCTAAATCGGTATCTCAGCCAAATCGCCGCGGAAGCTCCACCAGTTTCATCCGCCTCTGTGTTCCTAGCGACGCTGTCGCCCAGGTGAAACGACATGCAGCACTTACGTGGAAATGGCAACTTGATGAAAACATCGACCCCCGCTCCCAACAACATCCTGACGCTACGAAAGCAGCTTTAATCCACTATCTCCGCACCAGGCGGGTGGCCCGCTGCACACATGAACGAGCGCCAAAAATTCTTGCCCGCAGCATGGATGCACTAGTGAGCCCACTTGTCAACTCCACTAGCGCAGACATCCTCAATCTACCGTGGATCGTCTCCAGAAGGCTTACCAAGCAAAGCATGATGCAAACCTCTTTTCACCCAACCCGCGAATCCTGGCAAACGCTAAAGAATCAGTGCGTGCGAAACCCGGACGACTTCATATACCAACGGTCTCCCCGACACAATCGTCCGACACGATGGATAGCAATACGCAGCCTCAGCTTTCCACGACAGACTCTTCGACGACAGGCAATGATATAGAAATGGCTGACATCGTTAAAGAAGAGAGCCCAGTAGTATTGACCGATGATGAACAATGTTAGGACCAATGAGGATGACGCTCTTCAACCCACAAGGACTCAACATGGACAACGCAGCACATACAGATAAGTGTTTGAACGTTATATCGATTTTAAGTCAGGTTGATGTTATGTGTGTGGTTGAAATTTGGCATAACACCACATTTCTTAATCATATACGCTCGAACACACGTTATCATATACTACATCACACTACACGGCATAATGTCTTACACCCTTCACACTGTGGTATTGGTATCTTTTCCAAGCACCACCCATCGAATTTTCAACTTGTACACTCTTCACCGTACGCGGTATTCTTTGTGTGCTTTGGCGTTCATATGGCCATGTTCTACTTTCCACTCAAATCACTTACTGAAGAAGACGTCAGGCGATACATGAATCCCCTCGAGATTGGCGGTTCCCAACCAGATGTCGTGTGGGAAGATTTCAACTTCAAAGCCCGGAAGTATGGCCACGCATCTACAAACCACGGACTACGTATGAAACGTTTGAGACTACTCTGCGTAATACGTGGCACTTGGACTACCTCTATGCTGGCGGCTCAACTGGTACAGAACATGCGTATCATCGATTATCCACCCCCGCCTCTCTCCAAACGTATAAGCTGACGGACACCTTTGGACTCGATCTCTAGATACTTCCCACGAATCAAATCCATCGGCCCCCACAAATGCCAGCAATGCCGTCGCCTCCGGACCAACGCCTCCCCTTCCATAGATATAACCGATATCGCCATCGACTGTATCAATTACGCAACAAATCCCGCGCGCGACTATTCCAAGCCGAAATCCGGGCGCATCAGAACTTACTACGGTCGTATCTCACTTTACATGGACCAGCGGAAGGGTTGCTACGGATCCTCGACCGCATCTGGCGCTATGCCACTAACCCACAAATCTTTGGAGGGTTCTATTATAACTTAAACAGACCCTGGGTTCAGCGGCTGCCAAACCACTCGTTCCGCCCATGTCTGACCGCCCAAGGTAATGCTCAAATGTTCAAAGATATTGCGTACCAACGACGGTCTCCGCTCAACCCTGCATACCGGGTACCGATGATACAGGCGCTACCCTCGCTGGCCACTTTGAGGCCCTATTCAACTCTACAAACCCGTACGTGGTTCCACCGGATACCGAACCCTCTCCTGATGTCACTTCCACCATACGCCCCGACAATGTAATGGAGGCAATACTACACTATCCCAATAAGGGACCTGGCCCCGACGGAATCCACATTCTTCTCCTGAAGGACGCAGTGGAGCGCTCTACCGAACGCCGGACATTAGGACGCCCCGACGCCAATAGCCCACTGATTAGACTCCTTGCCGAAGCATTCACTGAGCTACTGAAGGCGGGTACCTTCCCTGCAGCCCTGAACTGCAGCCTCCTGACAGCGCACCCAAAGAAAGCCGATGCAGATATTACCTCCCCCGCCGACTTCCGCCTCATCACACTTACGCAAATAGTCAGACGCATCGTTGAAAAGTGCTTTCTTAATCTGATTACGAGCCACCCCGGCTTTGCTACCCATGCTACCCAAGCTGGCTTCAAATCACGGTACTCCTGTCATACCCAAGCACTTGCCGCCATGGAATCTGAGACACAGTCAGAAGAGGAGTGGAACGACGTCTGTCTGGACATAACAAAGGTATACGACAAGATCGCTCTCCTACGCCTATGGGTACTTCTGCGCCACGCTGGAATGCCCGAAATCTGGATCAACTGCCTCCGCGCGCTGTTTGGGAGGGTCCCTACCCGAGTGACATACCGCGGCACGCTGCAAGGCTCAATCGTCAGCCCCCAGCTTTTTATTATCTACATGGATTTTTTAGCTGTCACGCTAGTACAATTTCGGCCCAAGCTCCTCCGCTCTTATTTATTTGTTGATGACACACGGATCCAAGCCCCTCGATCGGTTTCGCTCCAGCCCTTCTTAGATGACATTGATGCGTGGGGACGCAAATCTGGCCTCGAACAGGGTGTCATTAATCCCCGAGTACGATCTACCGACTTGCGACACGCGGCGCCAACCCTCCGTATAAATGGTGAGCTTATCACGCCGACGCTTGCAGACGCACCTTGGAACACACGTTACCTCCCCCTGAAGATGGCGCCCACACATTCCGAACCGAAACACTCCAAATATCTGGGGTTCCCACTCTCTCACGGAGTACCAGGAAGCAACCTCGCCAGACATATGGAATCCCTGGTTGCAGCATTGTCACTGGGTATCGCCTCTTTCCGCGCTTATGGCTTCCATGGCTTCAGCTGGCGACACCCCCGCAACCGACTGGTGATGTTCAGAACATTCATTCTATCCACGGCTACATATAGGCTGAACATTATTGCCTGGGCCCCGCCTATATGGAAGGATGCGTTGGACTCCCTGTTCGAGCGCTATAACTCAGCACTCATCCAAGCAGCAGCTATCATCACGGCCACTAAATACCCTCGGTTTCCCAAACATCAAACAAACTTACTTCACTTTTGCGGCCTGCTCCTCGCGCGACCATTCGCAGACTACCTCGGAGGTTGCCTGGGAATACAACTCGACTCAATGGCCAGCACAAATCCACTTACTCCTTTGACGCAACCCGCCTGGGCCCACGACAAACCATCACTGCTCTTCCCGCACAGTATCTATGCTCACCTAAAAACTGTACACAAAACCACGGGCGGGCGTACACCCGACCATGTAGCCCTCCGCCAACGCTGTGACGACATCAGGAAGAACTCAACAAAACGTTGGTCCAACAAGGAGATCGCGGCAATGGCCCGGCGCCAATACTACTACCAACTGGGTATGGGTGAACCGCCAACCTCAAACCAAGACACAGCCAGACACGACAGCTTCAATCGCTGCTTCGAGTCTACACCAATCCGGTTCTGTGCTATGATTGTGACGAATACGTACATGTTCACGTTGCTCGACTACCGCACCGACGGATGTCTCTGCCCTGTTTGCCCCGGTAGCCACAAGTTCACTACCAGCCACTTTACCTGCATCCAACAACTGATTCGACGCATCCTGGTAGGTCCAAAACTGCCGCCCATTAGCCCTGACCTCCTTCAGCGATTACAGGAGTGCCACGACTTCCACGGTATCTGGACCCTCCACGAACACCTTGGATCTTTTCTCCAGTATGTTGAAGAACCACCGTACCCTCACCCGTCCCTGACACATCACTGAAGTACTCTATTGAAGTACTACTTCCAAAATTCGGTTCAACCCAAATCATTGCGCTTGTTGGTTCCGCTTATGATACTTCCGTTCCAGGCCAGCCAACACATACCGAATTCATCCGTGGTCTGGTGCGGCATTGGCTTACCCCCATCCTCGCTCCTCGACCGGATTATGACGGATAACCTGGTCCTTCTCGGTATTTCAAACCCTGCACTAACCCATTCCGCGGCACTACACGGCGCAGACCCGATCCGAACCACAGAGGTGGGTACTCTACTTAGTAGGTCAGCAAGCAAATATATGGAACATTCGACAGTAACAGTGTTTTGTCAACACCGGCCCGAATTGACTCAGCGCATATCTTTCATTGTCGACTCACTTGGCCAAAACTTCAAACGGGAATTTACTGACCACTTCTTCCCATCAATCTTTCCTGAACCACTGTAGTAAACACATCAAAATACGATACTAAAACCTACTGAGTCTCCCTGAGGCTCAGTGCGGTGTATTTATTCTTATTTTGATTGTCAACGTGGTCTACAAATAATTCACCTCGTGTGAATTAATTGTAAACTAATTCTAACACCACACTGATAGTGGTTTAAGGGGACTTTTACTACACCACTACAGCGACTATGAGAGCCATACTATATGTTGATACATTGTAACATACATACTTGTCATTTTTGAAATAAATAATATTATCCCTATGATCCATTAAATTGAAGGAAATAGAAAAGTCAAATGGGCACTTGTGTGTAGTCCTAAAATACATACACGTATAGCCCACGAGAGGTCATTGATCGCACAGGATAAAGGACGGTCCAGCCCGCCTTAAGCACAAGCCATTCACATCATTCAGCACAATCCATATTCACCAACACTCTACTTTGCGGGGCTGTCGACAAAGTGCCGTAGACGGGGATGTAGGACCGGACCAGAGGACCGAACCTAAAGAAATTTTATAGGACCAATGTAGTAAACACATCAAAATACGATACTAAAACCTACTGAGTCTCCCTGAGGCTCAGTGCGGTGTATTTATTCTTATATTTGATTGTCTACGTGGTCTACAAATAATTCACCTCGTGTGAATTAATTGTAAATTAATTCTAACTTCACACTGATAGTGGTTTAAGGGGACTTTTACCACACTCCCCTCAAGCTCAAGCGTCACCAGTGATTGAAGAGCTTCAAAAATAAATGACCTCTTAAACTATTGAAAATTAAACATATATAACTAGTAGTGTAAATAAACAAATATATATATATATATATATATAAACTAATGAAATCCTTCTGCTGAGTAAGTTCTTGCCTTGAAACTGGTCTTTTGAACCATCCCGGCTGTGCTGGTATATTTTCACCCCCCCAAAAGCTAGGGTATCCGCTGGTATGTTTTCACCCCCCCATAAGCTAGGGTATCCGCTGGAGTTATACTCGCCTATAAGCTCGAGTTGTGGAATCGTCTTTCGCCTCTATACCGTGGTGAAATCTCACGAGGAGAGACAAAACTCCGATCCGGAAGTAGATGATAGACATCTAGTATTCATCAACGTAACGTTGGAATTATTGTTGTTGTGCCGCTTTCTTCTTCTGCCGAGTTTGCTCGGCTTTGTGGTATGCCGCGATGTCATTCGGATCGTCAAAAGCTTCGGCTGACTCCCAAGTTGGATCACCATCCCGCCAGCGAACCAAGTATTCTGTATTCCCTGTGGAATCATTCTGTCTATGTCGAATGATGTAACGGAACGAGAACTATCCTGCCACATATGATCTTCTAAAGGCTTTTCGGTGGCTCTATGGACTAGTCGCAAAAGTTCCACTCTAACTGGTTTACCTTTGAAAGTATCTGGAAGTGAACCATCCTTGTGTGTCAGTTCATATCCTTGTCCCTGTCTGGCTTTGACAACGTATGGTCCAAACATTGGTCGCATTGCTTTGGTTGTGCGACCTTCGGACCGTACCATTACCACATCCCCTGGTTGAAAGGCGATAAAATCGTAAGCATGGAGGCGGTCAAACTGCCTGGATAGTGTGTCTGCGTATTTCTGCGTGACCTTGTAAAGCGTCGGCAAGATAGT
This sequence comes from Sphaeroforma sirkka, assembly GCA_001586965.3. Lineage (NCBI taxonomy): Eukaryota > Ichthyosporea > Ichthyophonida > Sphaeroforma > Sphaeroforma sirkka. Next base: position 52,898 of record LUCW03000643.1, read on the forward strand.
GTCGTGCAAACGATCCAGCCGGTGTGCCCAAGCCTCATTGGTGACCGGCTGATTCCCGGAAGGTCATCCGTGAAGTCAGCAAACGGAACATGACGGCGACCGAAGTAAGCACTGAATGGTGCTGTCTTGTGTCGCCGAGATATTCGGAGGTTCTGGCACAGCATAATAAGTGGTAGTCGGACATCCCATGCCGTAGGCAAAGATTCACATAGCTTGCGAACTCCTTCGTGGATGTCTCTGTGTCTTCTCTCCGCTGCTCCCAGAACCTGAGGACGATATGGTGGCGACTTTGCATGCATCACTCCAACTTCTTGAGTTATTAATTTAACAATCTTGTTCGAAAACTCGCCTCCCTCGTCTGATTGAATTTTCCTGGGAAAACCATGTTCCCCAAACACCTCCATAAGTTTAGATGTCACCACTTCTGCTGACTTTGTGGCCGTTGCTCTCAATATCGAGTACCCCGTTGCTATATCCAAGACGTGCAATATATATCGATTTCCTGCTGCTGAAACTAGTGGCATTGGAATCATGTCGACTTGAATATGATCCCACGGATACTTTGCCGTTATATTAATCATCGGGTGAAATCCTTTCGTAACACCCTCTGTCCTAGACATGTGCGACAGTTTCTCCCTAACTGTTTGTGCAAGTTCCAGAGCGTTAGGCCACAAATGTCCGTTCTGCTGTAGTTGAGCAACTGTATCTTCTGCTCTATGATGCCCAATCTCATGCTGGCACAAGGTGAGCTGTGTGCGACGGCTTATCTCTTCCTCATCTGGAGAATCCGTCATGGCTACTTCCGAGATAGCGATCGATACTAGCCGAGACGTATCTAATGGGGTGACGTTCGATACTGAGGACGGTTCTGCATATCCCAATCGTGCTGAAAACGTCGCTGGAAGGCTGTAACCATTGCGTGGGCCTACTCTGGCAATGACTGTGTGACCCCATGGTGCCTTGCCACTCGCATACTTTCCGTATTTGAGGAAGGAGTGGGCTGTCCTTGGAACTAATACTGGGTCTCTTTGTAGAAGCGACTTGAATAACTGGAACCAAGGCTCGTGGGGCGCCCACGGTAGACACACACCGTAGCTGTGGCCCTCTCTGATCGTATCTTGCGCAACATTCTATGGATTAATCTCCATGGTGGGTTCATCCATCCGTCTATATCCTTCCAACAATGTGCAAACGCTCCACCCCTGTCATCGTCGGTGTAGTAGCGTGGCAAATGATGGTCCTGATGCGAAGCAAAGACATCGACATTATTCTCACCCATAATCCGTTGCGCTTGCTCAAAGTAGTCTGGAAAAAGTTGCCAACATTCTGCATATAGTACCTCCGGGTCCTCAGTCTCAACAGTTCCCTCATGAAGCCTAGACCACGCGTCTGGTAACACGTTCTTTATACCCGGGATGTGCGAGATAGTAAAATTGAAAGGCGCTATGATGTGATGCCATCGTTGTAGCATCGGATTCAGCTTTAGCTGTGTGTTCATATACACCAAAGCCTTGTGATCAGTCAACACTGAAAAGCGTTGACCTTCGAGATGATCCCGGAAGTGTGTGAGACCATATACCAAGGCCAATAATTCCTTCATGGGTGTTGCGTAATTGCGCTGTGCTGCGTTGAGGGTCTTGCTGAAGAACATTAGGTATTGCTTCTTCCCTTCTATGGTCTGGAACAATGCACCTCCAATACCGTAGTCGCTTGCATCCGTTTCGAGTTGTAAAGGTACTTCGTCGACGGGAAATTTCAACACTACTGCCTCAACTATGGCTTGCTTCATGGCATCCCAAGCTTGCTGGTGTCTCTGTTCCCACCTGTCTCCAATGATTTCCTTAGGCTTCAGTCTTACAAATTCCCGGAGTGGGGCAACTACCTCTGCAAAGTTTGGTAGGTGCTCGTGAAGAAAGTTGGCTAATCCCAAGGCTGATGCAATGTCTTTGTACTTCTTCGGGGTTGGCCAGTCAATGAGCTTGGCCTGCTTTTCATGGCAAATATCAATTCCGGCCTTCGATACTCGCTTCCCTAGGATCATGACTTCTTTGACTGCAAAATGACATTTTGAAGGGTTTAGCTTGAAACTGTGGTACGTCAGCCGCCGAATGACCTCTTTCACTACTCGTACGTGTTCCTCGTAGTCATCTGTTGCTATTACGATGTCGTCCAGGTAGTGGTGTGCCGGAAGTTCTTGCAATATCACACTCAGTGTACGCTGAAACTGCTGCGTCAGTGTGTGTAGTCCAAATGGCGCTGATGTAAAGGAATACTGGCTTTTGCCATGTGTGAAACTGAATAGATACTGAGAATCAGGGTGAATTGGGAGTCGATGGTACGCTGCGGTTAGATCCAATGTCGTGTAATATCTCTTCCCTTTGATGTTACCAATGATGTCGTTGATACGGGGAATAATGAACTGATCCGCCGGTATTAATGCATTCACCGCTCTGAGGTCCAAACACACTCGCACTTTCTTTAGTTCTCCAGATTGAGTATACTCTGGCACGGCGAGCAAGGGTAAGTTGACGGAAGTGGCTGTATCCCTTTGAACTATGACCAAATCTTGAATCCACTTCTGCACCTGTCTATCTACCCATGGTATCCATTTGTCTGCTACAAAGTTCCTTACTGCCTTCCGCATCCTTGCAGCTTGATCTGGTGTCACTGGCAATCTAACTTCGCCTCCTTCCAGTCTGCACCTGTCCTTTTCTCGAATACCGTCATTGTCCCTCAGTTCCTTGTCTAGTTCCAGGCGAACACCGGTTTCCTCGGTCAAATCTGGTGGTCGTCTCAGCGGTATTGGTTCCAATAGTTTGTCTAGCTCCGTTGGATCTATGGGTGAGAATGGCGATTGAAGGCCTCCCACGTATAGCCCTAAGCCAGGCATAAGATCCTGGCCTACGATCGCGTCGATAGCCGGTGGTAGATTCATTAGCTCGAAAGACTGTTCTGTGAGCTCTAGACCATATCGTACTGGAGTTTGTACGGTTGAGCCTATTCGCCGTGTACGAAGACTACGATCAGCTAGGTATATATAGGATCCCTCCGGAGCCGACTTAATTTGCAATCCCCAATCGTGTGCGGATGTCGAATCAATGCAACTTCTGTTTGCCCCAGAATCCACTAACGCCCTGCATGTCTTACCGTTAATCAGGATGGATATGAATACTCGATTGTCCATTGAAAGTAATGGATCTTTGATCGATAGTATCACAGGTGTGCTAGACGGGAAAACTAAAGTTGCATCTACATCCGACACCCTTACGTCCTATTCCTGATCGCTGCCTATGGTTTCCCACGTTGCATCCTCTTCTAACTCACCCTGTTCGATTTCGTCTGGGTGTGCCAGTATGGAAGCAATGTGTGTGTCTGTAGGCGTGGTCTCCTCCTGCTCCGTTTGCTGGTCGTCCGAGTCTGTTAGAGCCGTAATGGTGTTGACCGCGGGCAAACTCTTATCGAAGGATACGCCTTGCTTAAATCTCGGCCCGAGCTGGATGTGAATCCAACCCTTTTGTTCGACTGGTAGTGCTTGCAGGATGATATATGCCTGAAACTGGGTGGGGCACCTGCTCTGCACGCGTAACACGTGGTGGTCGTAGACGTGCTTGTGCGTTGTGTGCTGCCTCCTCCTGTATTCGTATTCAAATTACGATCTCGTTGTTGGGCTGGAAACTGTCTACGCCTATCCCCCACATTCATCTGTGTCCGTACCCGTTGTCTGAGGATGGCATCGGTTTCTTGTATGTCTGGATTTAAAATGCGGAGAAGGTCTTCAGTCTCCAGGTGGTCCCAACCTATGTGGTGTTGTAGCGTGCGTTCATACGTCATATTACCTGTCAGGTCCTCGAGGGCCTGTATGAGGGCAGTGATTAAGCAACCGCTTAGGAAAGTCCTTGCCCTTATCTGCTCGCTCCCAGGCTCTCTTGTGAACTTCCACAATCTTGTTCAAATGTTCTCTGGCTGACTCTACACCCTTGGTGCGGGATTACCCTTCGCCAACTTCTTAAAGGTAGGGTCTACGGTGGCCTTGCTCTCATGTTGACAGATTTGGTCTATGACCTGTTCCGCCGGATATACCCTCAGCTCATTATGGTTGTCACGGAGATAGTCAATTGTGGCCTTTGCTGCCTTAAAATGTATGAGTACCTTATAGAACCAACGTACCATCACGACTCATCTAGTCCTGAGACATGGGCGTTCTTCAGTGCCTCTTCTAGCGCCCCTCGTGTGTCTCTATCGGCTGTGCTGCTTAATTGATAACGGTCTAAAGGCCAATCGGGCCATGTCCGTGGCTCCGGAGCTCTGTTCTTCCTGATAGCTTCCAATTGAGTATTCAACGCTCCTTTCAACGTATCGATCGTGGACGTTAGTAATGTACATCTTGGGACATCGTAGTTTCCTGTGCTCGACAAAGTTCATCCACAAAGAAGGATATCTTCCCTTCGAGGCGTTGACACATGGCTCGGCGATGCTCGTTCCACTGCGCTGGTGTCATGATCGGCTCTCTCGCCTGTTCGTCTTTGTGCGGTCGTTTTCTGCTGCCATGAACATTACCGTCGTCGACCTCACTAGACTTGCGCTTACCGTCGTCGACGTCACTATACTTGCGCTTACCGTCGTCAACGTAACTAGCCTTGCGCATATCCTGTATCGATCGCGCGAAGTCTCGGTGCTGTCGGCTGAGTTCCCATCGTCTACGTAGTTGTTTTCGTTCGGCTTCCCTATGATAATCCCCATGTGGGTCGCTCAAATATTGCTCTAGCTGTCGGCCCCTGATTTCGTCAGAGTTTTGCTGACGAGTGCCCGTGGCCCACCCTGACATATTTCTATGCCGTTGGACTTGTCGTTCATCCCCGTTGCCTGCGGGGAATCCTGACTTGCACTGGTAAAACTCCCCGATCGAGTTCGCTTTCGAGTGAAATCTCGTTCAGGTGCTCGGTGAAAAGGCTGCCATGAATACGGTCTATCACCCGCTGAATGAATGCCCGAAGTACCTCGGACATTGGCTACCCTGTGTCATGCTCAGCTGCTGGTTCAGCAGACTTTGAACGACTAGTATGCCTAATCACAAATTGCACCTCACTGTCTTCTGGATCTGCTCTCCCTCTTGCCGATAAGCGAGACCCGTGCCCCAACTGATGTCGCCTGCTTGCTGCCTGGCCCACGTCTTGGTCTGTCTGTTCATGTCGCGGTTGTTCATCTCTTCGACGCGATGCTACTGTCTGGCGCGAAGAAGCTGTGCCTCCTTGGTGGGTCTGCTCGAAATCTGACAAAGATCTCTGGGTTGCTTTGCCGTCGCGACGAGTGCGTCGAGGGCTACGGGGTGTTGGACGCATTGGCATCTTGATGTTAAGACTTCGATGTATGGCTTTGTGTTGTTGATGAATAGTTGGTCCAGATTGAAGGAGTGTCGGCTATTATATAATAGTTGACTTCAGCCATTTGTGTTACACACTTTCTTCCGCCGTTCTCCTCTCGTGATACCAAAATAGCTAATTATCATTGAATCATGTTGATGTCTACAAGGTCTGCTTGCGGGTCCCCTGAAACTCGTTGCGCCTCGAATACACCTTGCTCCTTGATGATTGCTAATCATTTTGTTTGGGTTGGTTTTGTTAATGAGTACTCGTTTTGCTCTCCTTGCTCTGCCTATAGGAGTAATTAAGAGTTGCTGATAGACTCGAAGCGTGTTCAATGATCAACCGCCTGTCGTGTTCTAGCGTTCTGAATGCTCCTTTAATCCAACCTTCGGACCACTGTACTCCAACATCAATCAAATCTGAGGCCTGCAGCCAGGAAGTTCAGGTCAAGGTTCCCAAGAATAACCTTGAAGCCCAAGGTAGATACATCGGTTATGAAGTTGGAAAACCAAAAAACAAATTCCTTTATTCAAACCAACTTGAGTGTACTTGCACGATGCCTGATAAGTGCTGTCTACTTTTGCATGTACTATTTCTTCTGTACTTTGCAAAGAGTCCGCTGCATCTTGACGATCTGCCTTATACGTCGGTGATAACGTTCTCCTTAATTTTTTTTCACCAACAATCATACAACCGTACCAGGCTATGTTGGTCCCATGGCTGATTCACTTACGTTGACTTCCCTTTCTCTCTAGAATGGAAATTTAAGTATATATATATAGCATGTATATATATATACGAAAATGATATTCTGTCTTGTAACATCGGTAAAATATGTCTTTCTAGTTGTGTGTTGGT
>LUCW03000644.1:0-10000 GCA_001586965.3 Sphaeroforma sirkka
AAGTTTAGTCACGTAGAAGTAGGTGGCAAATAGGGAATTTCCAGATCCGCTCAGGCTTCAGAAGTCACCTGAGGAAACCCTTTCGTTTTATCTCGTGTGTTCTTAAGTGTAAATACTTATTCCCACTTTCTTATTAAAGATACGAAGAAAGCCGCGAGATTCAACGAAATGCATCGGAGCAATAGCCAAGCTACTGTCCCATCCATGAAACGTCTTGTGTAGTAAGTGTAACCGTTCCTTTGATGTTTCTGCTACTTATATCTTTGACTTGTGACTCCACAACCGGTACACATCAGAATCAAAATGAGCGAGCGAATGAGAGTACTGGAGGTAGGGATACGGTGAGTGCCTAGATTAGTTGTGCACGTACCATCAATGTTTTACTCTCATCGTAAGTATCACCTTTCCTTAATCATGGCAGGAAAATGGTCAGTATTGTCCTGCATTGCCTTAGAAGAGAGTTCGGTAACGCTACTTGCTTGATTTATAATGTTAACGTAATCGCCGACTTTGAACTGAACAATGTTCTTAGTGTTATTCCATCGGTCATACGCTTAAGTAGGACACGATTCTTGTGCTCGAGTAAACAGGGTAAACAACGTTCTGTATATGCTCAATCTTTTGTAGCCACGGGGTGAAACGTGTTTCTCGGGCGCAGTTTTATCAAACGTTGCTTGTAATTCACTATAGCGGCCAAAGAAATAGTGAAACGGAGTGTTCCAGTTTGAGGATTCATGCAGTTATTCATTTGAGTCTGAACCCATTTCAAATGATAAGGCCACATATCCTCAACGTCGTTCAGTGCGGTACGCAAGAGTTTCAAGTTCTCTATGACGTGTCTCATTTGCACCCCTGCGTTTGAGGTTTGTGGCGGAACACCACGCCTATGGGTCATGCCTGATACGAGTATAAGTGCCTCCATTACGTCGGTACAAAACTCACTACCGTTATCAGAACATAGTACTCTGGGGAAACCGAAGTCATTAAAGACGTGATAGCATAATTCTGCCACTGTTTGTGGACGTTTGTTCGGTATTGTATAAAGCAAAGTTATAGCCCGAAGCCACACATAAGAAATGACAGATATATACATCGCCAGCATGCTTGGATCGCGGAGTTTAACCAAATCGACCAGTGACTCGGCGCATCGGTTGGTCTTCTGGTCACACTTTTAGGGGTGCCCAACCGTATCGCTTGATCTGGTTCTTTTCACAATCAGTACAGCGTCGGTATACTTCACGTATGGTTTCTTTCAGCGCTGTGGGTGATCAAGCCTCTGCACGAATAGCCATTTTATAAGTATGCTCATATGATCGATGCGTTAAATTATGTATAATTTTAACTCTACTCTCGAGCTCTCTAAGTCAGCAGATCCCGTGTAGCGCTGGCTGGATGAACCATAGTCCTGTTAGATAGGGCAACTCAGTACCAGGAGGGGTAGACTCCTGAGATACATAACCGACAACATTGGATTGTTGAAGTATCTTCTTCAGTTGTTTCGCAACTCCTGGCTGTTCTTTAAGCAGCGCTTTAAGTAGTCGAGTGCGAGCTTCAGGTTCTCTTAGAGTTTTGAGTCTTTGATCCATGGCCTTAGCTAGTTCCATGTTTTTTACGATCTAATGCCGTTTCAATCGGCATTACCTCGACTGCAATCTTGTTGGGTGCATGTGTTGTACGAGTCTTGAGCTTTTGTTCAAACTCTTTAGACTCCTCTAGTTTAGCTAAGAATTCGGTTGAGGGTTTCCACTTAGTGGTACCTGCAGGACCGATGCGACAAACAATGGTGTGTTTCCAAGGTGTCTTCTTAATAGAATAGGATCCCTGATATAAGAACGTGTCGGTTTCACGGTCGACATAAATAGGTTCGTCTTGAATCATATATTAATTAAATCACGTATCCATGGGTCGGAGTTACGTAAGGGACAATTACAGCGTAATGGTAGATTTAGTAATATTAACATAATTTAACAACTGTGCAATAAGTTGACAAGGTGGGTTAGCCCACGCATTATGCTTTCATAAGTCAAGCTGAAATGCATCACCTTTAGGATGAGTCAACGACCTATATTCAGAAACCTGTTTGTTATGTTCTGCGGCGAACATATCAACAGTAAATGGACCCCATCGTGATTGAGCGAGGTTAAACCATTTCTTATTTAGCATCCAATCGGTTGCTAATAACTCCTTGACTGTTTTCTGGTAGTCGGGCACAAGTCGAGAGAGCATGTCAGGAAGATGGTTATGTATTCCTGGTATGTGTGTTATATTAAAAGCGAACTTGGCAATAATGTCATGCCAGCGGCTCACCAACTGTGAATCAGGGTTCATATCTTTTAAGTATGTTAAAGACTTTTGATCACAGGCGACAGTAAAGTAACTTCCATAAAGGTAGTCTTTAAACTGTCTTAGCGCAGTAACAATAGCAAGGAGCTCTTGTTTAACGGTAGGAGTAATTCCGTTGACTCTTATTATAACTCTTGCTAAAGAATTGTATGTAGCGCGGTTTACCATTTATCGTTTGGTAAAGTTAACAAACCCACAGACAGAGTTCACATCTCTTCCAGTAATTGGTGTTGATAAATCCAACAGAAACTGTTTCTTGCCAGGATCAATTTCTACCCCTGCTGCAGATACTTTGTAGCCAAGTAAGTGTATAGTATCTTTAGCAAAAAGAACACTTGTCTTCGTTAATCTTAAGTTTAGCATGATTAAGTCGATTTAAGACTTCTTTAACGAGTTTAGCATGTTCATGTGCTGTCTTTGTAAAGATAACTATATCATCTAAATAGACTGATACGTTATTCCATCATAACTTGTTGGAAGAAAAAAGGTAACATGTGTAAGCCTTCAGGTGCACCTTTAAACTGGTACTTCTTACCTTGCCAAGTAAAGGAAAAATATTTCCTATGAGGCTCATATATCTGTAGTTGATATAATGCAGCTTTTAAGTCTATCTTGGAAAAGATAGTCACACCCTCCATTTTGCGTAGTATCTCGCTTATCTTAGGTAAGGGGAAAACTATGTTGCGGAATTAGTTTGTTGATTGGCGATAGGTCTAGTACTATTCTTGTTTTACTAAACGTTCCATCAGATTTATATGGATCGACCGCTAAGAGAGCCAAGTTAATTGGGGTTGCATCATAATTGATTTCAATTAGACCCTGTTTTAACCAATCTTCAATTTGGGTTTGACAACGTCTTTGTGTCTCCAACTCACGTAGTTATGTGAAGGACACTTTAACTTAGAGAAGTCGACGTTTGTTAAGTCAAGTCTAACGTACCCATTAGAGAACTTAACATACACCAGTCAGTTATTGCAATCTTCCTGTTTTGTATAATTAAGTCCATAATTATATCGGTGAAGTGCGGAATCATATCCTTTGCTTCACCTTCCGGAGGTTTAGGTATCATTAACATATTATCATCTGACTGATCTTTATTCGGGTCTAGCCCATTAGGCAGACCAGTGAGTGTTATACCTAAACTGAGAAGATCAATCATACCTATAATTAAATCGTATTTCTGAGACATGTCAGTAACGATTAGGTGAGTCTTCACTTCTCTTCCATCTGACAGCATTATGTGTGCATAGTCAATGGCTTGTTCGCAAGTAGTAACTTTGCCATTTCCCAAGATTAAATCAGTTGTTTCGTTATGGACAGCCATATCTGTAGCGTAGGCTACTCGGCGTGAGATAGCAGAGACTTCAGCCCCTGGATCAAATAGTGCCATAACTTTTTTTCTCCATTTACGAAAACTGCTTGAAAGATACGTTCATCTCCTTTGGTATGGATTCTATTGAACATTTTCTCATAATCTTGCTCTAGTGCACACATATGGTACTGTCAGTGCTTAACTTGGACGTCCGGTAAGTCCTTGCAATCCTCTTTGTGCCAACCGTTAGTACCCTTGCAAGTAGCACACTCTTTCATATAGTGTCCAAAATCTGGCTTGCCTGGTGCACACTTAACAGGGTCGTGTCTACCATTCCACTTGCCATTACGTTTTGTGAGGTTGTAACCACACTTCTTGCAAGGCGCTCTCACCTTCTTTTCACCTTTCGGTTCGGTAGAAGTAGAGCCAGTACCCCCTCCAGTAGTAGTGCGAGGTTTCTTAGTACTACGCGCAGTATTAGTCTCTACTGCGTTTCGCTTAGTGGGCTGGGTGTAGCTCGTGGTACTAAGTACTCTAGTAGAGGAATTGGTATGCTTGTGAACTATCTTCTCAAAGACAGACCAAGGCATAGATCGCAAAATCACCATAGGCGATGATGTCATCATTGACTTTCTTAAAGAGGTTAGCTCCCAGAGTCTCCATCATATGACAAATTAATAAATATTCGCCAGTATAGGTACGACCACCCATCCGAGTATTCATATGTGTCATATGAGCTAGAGCACCTCGAATAGTGGTATCGTTCGCAAAGAACTTGCGAGGCTCTAAAAGTTCACGGTCACGTGCATCTTCAAAAAAGGTGTTATGTATATTATCACGCAACTGGTGCCAGGGTAGGGCTTTCCAGTTGGGCTTATGAGCCTTCAAGATAGTTCGCCATTCACCTGGCTCACAGAAATGAATAAAGGCATTCATCATCTGCTTATCCTTAAGGCTGGCAGACTCCTTAAATTGTGTCAAAGGCCTTCAGTGTTTTCAAGTAGAGAATTCGACCTCAGCCTTCGCGTTACCTAGCTGCTTTTATAAAGCTTGGTTCGAAGCGTTCACGAGGCTCATGCTCAGTGCTACGGGCTGCTAGTGCCAAGATGGTGTCTATTTCCTTTCTCTTGTTATCGATTAGATAGCGAATGTTATCCGCTTTCCTATCGTCAAGGTCAGAGTCATTCAATAGACGGTCCTCAAGGACTTGCATACCAGAGCGTAATAGCCTGAGACGAGTATGTCTGGTTCTCACTTCCTCATCCTCAGGATTAGAGCGGGAACTCTCTAACGAGGTACTGGTGTAGCGACTGCCAAAATCGTGATTACCAGGGTTAGTTGGCAAATGAGGGTCGATATTACGAGGATGGTAAGCCTCATCGAGTTTCATACGATCATATCCTCCGACAGGGTTAGGCTTGTCAAGAGGATGGTCAATGGTAGCATCAGAGCTATAGAGATTAAATTTAGAAATATTTTCTCTCTCGCCAGTGGTAACTGGCTTAGTAGTAAACATACTGGCTGGTAAACCAGTAGGTCTCGGGTTCGAAACTGGGCCCGAATTTCTTCTTCTTCTTCGGTATAGGAAGAATATCAGCCAAGTGGGACACGATAGAGGGGTCCACAACTGCTGCTGCCGCTAGCTCCTTCAAGAGCGCTTCAGTGCGGTTCAATTGGCGTCGAGATTGAGAGGATGCAACCACTCGTTGTTGAGTTATGGCGTCCTCAGCTTCGGCCCCAAGATTTGAGCTGAATGGAATGGCTTCTCCATCGATGGCGAAACCGAAATTTTCGGACAGGTCCAATACTTCCTTTTCACTCCGGATTTGTGCTGGAGTGTCCTTTAGATGTGGAGTTATAATGTCCCCGACATTCGTATCCACGAATTTTCCAGCCTTTCGACGTTTATCCCCAATATTTGACGGCACGTAGTCAGGGGGCAAGCTGGGGTCTTGAGCTTCACTCCTAGGTGATACACGGACGCTGGCGAGCCTTTCCGCGGTAGTAGATACCTCTTCTTCCAAGGCTTTAGGATCCGACGAGACATCCTCAGAATTATCCTCTGTACCAACCTCAGAATTGGCTTCCCCAACAGTTTCCTCGGCAGGCTCAACTCCAGACAGGCTAGGTGTTTCCACAGGGACCTCAGGAACCTCGGCAGGCTTAGCAGGCTTAGAGCTAGTGGCTCCCTTGCTTTTAGAAGTACCCTTAGCCATAGTATTTGCTGGCTAGTAAATCGATGTTAGACAGTCTAGAAGCAGTACACTACTGTAACTACTATTTAACTGAAAAATATGTAAACTTCGATGGAAATTACTAGGTTTCAAACTATATTAAACTAAAATACAATTTAGTCAGTTAGGATTTAGCAGTGGTAGCTTGTGTAAGAATGATCGGGACTGCCTCTTGTTAAGAGCCTAAATATCCTTGATCACACAGGGCGTACCTCTAGCTGTTCTTTATTGAATAATTTTCACTAGAAGTACTAAGTGTTCATGACCACTTGCCTAATTTGTAAATAGACATAATAACGTAAGTCACGTTAATACATTAGCTGATATAAATAAAGTTTTAAGTTCGGAGATTATAAAATTTAGTTTATAATATCCTACGTCTACTAATGTCTCAAATAGGTCCAAGTAGATGAGTCATACCAAATACTCAGGCTATTGGAGTCATCAAAGTGAATTTATAACACTTTGGAAATATTGGAAAAAGAGTTTGTACTAAATTATTTAAAATACAAATAAAAACCAATGTATTATCTCAATTGATCTTGATATTTTAAACTGACCGGAGGCCGTATTTCTACACGTAACTGGAGAGCTTGAACGACCTATAGGCAAATTGTAAAGCCGACCAGTCGTGACACAAAAAAGTACGCGGAGTTTTTTAGTCAGCTAAGATTTATTTGCCTTTTGGTTGGTCCCAAGTAGTAAAGTGAGCTTGGGAGAACCAAACTTATGTATTTATGTCAGAGCGCATGCAAGTCCCGTTGTATTGGCCAAGACGATTAGCCCGCGCAAATGTCCAACTGTCACGCTGGCGGTTTTTCCAAGGTGCTACCGATTTAGGGCCTCCAGGTTTTACAGAAATTCAAAGTTTCCTCCGTAGCCAGTATCTATAGCCTCGACGGCTACTAGTTAAACTCCTTTAAATATTTACAGAGCTGTTTGGTGTAAGCTAGTAAATCCAGAAAGGCCGGCCTGTTATTTTTCAATTCTTAGTTGAAATAAATCATGTAGGTCATTAGAGTAATCCAGGTGTCCATGTTGTCTTCCGCCGAGATAGATACTTTTATGTGGGTTTTAACCTTGGCTACTCGGAGTACTTCATCTACAATTTCGCACTCCCTTGTCGTATTATTGTCGTGGGCTGGGCGCATTGCAGTCCTGATTGATGATAATATAACAAATTTACCTTGTTTCAACTTTCCTTTAACAGATCCGGGAGATTTGGCAGTAAAGAGCGTAGTGCCCCTTCGGTGTCCTCAATAGTCTTAACTGTACTTCTTGGTCTGTAGTTCCTCCCTATTAGTGGTAGTCGTCATCAAAGTAGTTTTCAATGCCTCTGCTTGCTCATGTTCCCGTAGTCTATCTCCTTCAGATAGTTTTTGCTCTCAGCTTGCCTTGCTCGATTATCGTTGAAGTTGATGTTCATGTTTCCGAACCATAGCTTCCAGGATAGCGACAGTGAATTCGGACTGTTTACTGGTAGTATCGTCGTTCAAACGTTTTGTCGATGGTTGTTCAGTTGAATCTTCAGATGTCCCAGAACGTTTCCCCATGTTGTTAGTATCGGTTGATGTCGTGTTGATAGTGATTTCCTCTGTTGGTACTGACATCTTGCGTAGTTATTGTTTCTTTCATCTGGGACTTTCACTTCTGCGGTTGTATCTGAGAAGTGATGTCAAATACTGATCCTTGCTCGCCTATATATGTATTCGGCCGGTGATTTTTGATTTTTCGGGCTGGCTTGTGGGACTCTACTACTAGTAGAAGAGGAGGAAGGCTATGAAGTATGAAATATCCCAAAAGACTTGTCCGGCACTTTTAGTGTCATTTTATATTTTGTTTTAAAAAAACAAAAAAAAACATTCTGTTTTACTTTTTTATTTTTTAAATATGTCGTGTCCAATAAAACTGGACCTATGTTTGTAAATATGTAAATATGTACATAAATACGTATTCGTTTATATTTTCTACAGCGGGGTAGTGTACTATTTACCAGCATTTTGGTTTATTTACATACATCTGTATCCTCAATCCTGGTACGAGGAACGCTGGAGGTTCAGTGAGATTTGATGGCGTTCACTCCGTATCACAGTGTGGACTGTATAAGAGTTTAGAGAGGTGCGAGTTGAATCACTCCAATGACTTTGAAACACCTACCAAATTTGAAATATCCATTGTCAATGCACGTCTAATAAGGCAGTGTATGTTATAATATCCAAACTATAGATACATGTGATGAGCGAGGACACAGAAGCCAAGGTACAATTTGCCTGCAATGGTATACCAACTACCACCATCGATGCTGCGCCACTTACCACCAAAATGCCACTGCCGAGACGTAAGGTGGCTGTGAAACCGGGCCGCAGTATGATGGACTGGGTCAAGTTGACGAACTCTGGACAGAATATACGAGGTATTACATGCCTTTTCGAAGGCTATGTACTGTTGTATTCTTTCCTTTGGGAGTTGTGATATCAATCTACCGTGTACTATTGCACAGTTTGTGTTTAGGATGTATTTGCACGTGTTTAATAGTTGACATTCTACCGTCTACTAATGTACGGTTTCTGTTTTGGATTCATATGCATTCGTTTTAAGGTAAAAGCAGAAGTTGGATTATGCTCACGTGAAGGCTGTTTGTTATCTTACATATCAGTAATTCGTTCGAAGTAGAAATATGTACTTTACTGTAGGCCCATAGAGAGGTGGCGGTTGTTCATGTACAGTATATATATATATATATATATACTGTACACACACACACACACACACACACACACACACACACACACACACACACACACACACACACACACACACACACACATATATATATATATATATATATATGTATGTATGAATGAACGAATGTATGTATGTATTTATTTATGTATGTATGGATGTATGTATGTGCAATTTTATGTATGTATGTATGCATGTGTGTGTGTGTGTGCGTGCGTGTACGTATGTATGTACATGCATGTATGTATGTATGCATGTATGTATGGCATGCAATATTGTGTATGTATGTGTGTGTGTGCATGCATGCATGATGCATGCATATGTGTGTGCATGCATGTGTGTGCATGTACGTGTGCATGTTGTACGCACGTATGCATGCATGCATGCGTGCATGTATGCAATGTATATTATACATAATATTATATACATATTATATATTATATAATAATATATAATATATTATTATAATAATATAATAATAATATATAATAATAATAATATATATAATATAATATATTATATATATATATATATATATATCATATATATATATATATATATATATATATATTATATATATATATATATATATATATATAATAATAATATCAATAATATATATATATTATATTATAATGTATATTATGTTAATAATAATAATATATATATAATAATAATATACATATATCAATATACTATATATGTATATATGTACACACACAACACACACAACAACAACAACAACAACAACAACACACGCATCACATACAATAACAATACATATATATATATATATATATATATATATATATATATATATATATATATATATATATATATATATATATATATATATATATATATATATATATACATACACACACACACACATACACACACATATATATATATAATATGCAATGGTTCTCCATACTGTCTCTAAATTTACACATACATTATAGTATCGCTATATTAATACTCTAGTCTCTTACCGCACACGACTAGTAGATGTCCGAGTGTACTCAGAATACTAATGGTTCTCAGCATTACCTAGGTTTTGCATCGGGAATTGGTAGTTTTGTACGGTGTCGCCTGAATGTGTATGTTACCAGCATCAAGGGTTGAATTTGAATTAGAGTGCTTGCACCTCATTGTATAAATATATTTCGATGTACCAACAGAATGCATGTATGAGAACTTAACGTTATAGGTCGATAAAGGCCAGATGTATATGAAATACATGAACGCTCGGTTCTTTCATCGGCGCTTGTATGTGACACGTGACAATTCTTTCATGTACTTGTCTTTCCAGGATAACATGGCATACAATATGATATCTGCACGATGTGCTGTAGATGCAACTGTGTAT
>LUCW03000645.1:0-47500 GCA_001586965.3 Sphaeroforma sirkka
ACGTCAATTGCACTCACTTATCTACCGCTGCTACTCCCTAGCCGACACCGTCTCTCCCCGAATTTCCCCACTTAGTTCACTCTGTACAAGTCAACTACTTCCACACACCTACCACTCGCGCTCATCTCCCCACATCGTATCCTACCCTCTTCAGTCATGCAACAACGTGCCCAGATGAGTGAGTTAAACAGCATCGAGGGTATTGACGGCAGCCCAACCGCCATGCTTGCGGGTGGGTTGGTAGAGTCTGATTCTGAGTTCTCAACCAGTGACTCGGAAGGCGAGGACTTGCCTGAGCTGAGCGCTGGGGCAGATAGCAGTGTAGCTGGGTCAGCGGAGACGTATATGCGGTGGTAGCAGCCACACAGACCGAGCACGAAGGGGAGGTGGTGGAAGTACCGAACTGTGCTGTGCAGGGACACTCGGGGGGTGCACCCGAGACTAAGGCAGTAGTGCCAGGGGATGAGGGCGATAAAACGGGACAAACCCAAGATAGCCCAGCAGAAGGCCTCGAGAGCCCGGTCGCTGGCTGTGAAGGTTTGACTGCGGCCACGGCCACCGCCACGGATACGGCCACGGATAGGCATACGCATACGCATACGAGTACGGGTACGGATACGGATACAGCGGTTGCTAATAGGTCGGGGGGTGCTCATGAACCGGTTAACGGGGCGAGTGAGGGCCAGGATACAGGGTCTGCAGAGCCCCAAGAGCTTAAGGACGAGGACAGGCAAACCCAAGCCCAGGCTGGGGGTGTTGAGAGTGAGAGTGAGAGTGAGTGGGAAAGGGGACCGGTCCCATTAGACGCGGACAGCGCTATAGGGCGGCGGGCGAGTGCGATAGGGGCGCAAGAGCAGCTAGTTAACCAGAAAGCAGAGATTGTCAGTGCACAGATCAAGGCCCTGGAGGAGCACGTACTGGCGGTAGACGGACAGGTGGAGGCTGTAGGTAGGCGTCTGCGGGCTATGGATGCGGCAGACTTGTGGGGACTCAGGAGATCGCTGAGGTAGACGGGCAGGTACAAGCAGTCAACCAGGAGGTGATGAATATAGATAAGCACGTCACAGCGGTCAACGAGCAGGTGGATAGCGTGGATGAGCACGTGCGGGTTATGAACACGCATGTGCGTGCGTTGGAGGCGCATGTGCATGCCTTAGACGGGGACGAGGGTGTGCCCGGTATGGGCTCGCACGCACAGGCGCTAGATGAACAACTCAAGTCGGTCAACGAGAGTATCTCCTGTATGGACACTCAACTGTCGGCGGTGGACGAGATCATCGGGTCAGTGGGTGAGAAAGTCAAGGCAACGAACGCGCATGTGCTGGATGTGATTGAGCAGAATACGCCGGACAGCGATGGTAGCAATGAGGCGGGGCCGGGCGAAGGGGTGACTGGTGCTGGGTGTGATGGGGTAGATACGATAGCCAGCGTTTGAGGATCCCGACACAAGGTCAATTATTAGCATCATATATGTACAAGCATCAATTATTTCCCGTGTGTGTAGATAAGCACTCTTGTCGTAAAATTATATTAAAGCGAATGCAACGACTTGGAAGGACCATTTATTGCACTGCGGAGGGAACACTGTGTGACTGACAGTTTAGTTGGTGGGCGATGGTGCGTGATTCACTCGCCAAGTCTCACTCACACTATTGCACAGATGTATTAACTGTATACGAAACATTGAAAACAAATATCTCCACAACAACCTGTCTGCTGTATATGCAACACATTGGAAGCGATCTCGCCGGCAAACAATCTCTTTCTGTATCCTTCGTTCACATATTCCGTGATAAAGACCACTGACTGCTAGAAAATACTGGTGCTGTCTATTGCACTGCTGCCGCACAGTGTTTATGTGGTATTAGCACTGCTACCTGATACATATCACCCCAAGACCTTTTAACCCTCCTGCAATCCTGAGTTATATCCGGTGTGATCTGTCATAGCTTGAAATATATAGTGCAAAATCGGATTGAAGTTGAATACATGCACTGTACGATTTCCATTTCGTCATGTCTTTGTACAGCATAGATTACTGTGTGAGCAATAACGGAAGCGTTCGCGATCTGAACCTTCATTTGATCCGAAGGAATGTTTTGTATGAAAAAGTGTGTATATAGGAACGTACACGCTAACATACAAGCAATCAATTGCGCCTGTTTTGGTAGCCGAATGTGGTATGCGTTTGATGTTTATTCAGTATAGTGGTGTTTATATGTATATGCGTTGACATGTTTATTCAATATAGTGGTGTTTATATGTATATGCGTCGATATGTGCATTCAGTATAGTGGTGTATATATGTATCTTCACAGTAGGTACGTGCTATCATTTGACAATCATCAAGCCCGCTGTATGTTGGTCATGAAGAGTATTATATGATTTACTGCTGGTTTTCAATGGTGTCGTATAGCTCTGTGATCTGATCCTTGTACTTCTTGGTCGCATTCACTCGCTTTAGCTTGAAGGTGGGCGTGAGCAATTCATTGTCAATGCTGAAAGCCTCCGGCTCTACAATGAAGTCTCTGAGCTTCTCGAACCCTTTGAGCTTGCACTCCATGTGCATGTCCAGTACCTCTGAGGCCAACATGGCTTTCAGCTCTGGCGTGGCAGCGATACTCTTGGCATCGCCAGATATGTTGTTCTCCTTTGCCCAAGCAACAATCATCTCAGCATCGGGTACAACCACGGCCACAGGGTATGCGTGGAATGAGTCACCGGTTACAAACACCTGCGCAATATGGTCGCACTTGCCGTACATGGCCTCGAGGTTCTCAGCGGCCAAATACTCACCCTGGGACAGCTTGAATATAGACTTCTGGCGATCAATGATGGACAAGGTGCCGTCGGCATTCCAACGGCCTACATCACCAGTGTGAAACCAGCCCTCCTCATCGATATCTTCCTTCGTCTTCTCGGGATTTTTCAAGTACGAACCGATCACGTTGGTACCCCTGGCGCACACCTCACCACGGGGACACTCATCAGTAGTCAAGTAATTCATCTCGGGAATGTTGACAAGCTTCACTTCATTGGAGGCAATCGGTGATCCCACATGACCGAGTTTCATATCGTTGTAGTGGGTGAGAGTAGCACCTGCTGTTGTCTCGGTCAAGCCATAGCCAACCATGATAACTGGGCACACACAGACTCGTAGGAACTCGTGGATAGCCGTCCCTAGAGGCGCTGACCCGGTGAGGATCCATTTGACACGTCCACCAAGTGCCAAGCCCATGCGATCAAATACCTTCTCATTGAGCATAGGGGTGTCCTCTCCACGCTCCAACGCTGCGAGACGCATGTCATATGCGCCCTGGAAGGCAGCTTCCTTTTCAGGACCACCAGCCTTAACACCTTGGTTGATCTTGTCGTAGATGCGTGAAAGAATACGAGGCACGGCGATGAAGAAAGTAGGCTTCAAGGTTTGGATATCCAGCATCAGCTCGGGTAGGTTTCCTTGATAAAAACCTATACTACATCCCCGGCTAACGCATAACGCTTGTACCACTCGTTCAAAGATGTGAGCCAAGGGAAGGAACGAAAAGTGCACATCTTGGTTACTCACATGCAAACGTTGCTGAAGGGAAACTACATCCGCCATCAAGTTGTTGTGGGTGATTTGCACACCTTTAGGGTTTCCTGTAGTGCCTGATGTGTACATAAGTACCGCAACATCTGATGCAGTGGGAGGATCGTGTGGGAACACATTCGCCACGCCCATATCCTTTAGTTCGCACAGGTTGAGTAGCTCAACGCCAGCTTTCGTGAATTTAGCCTTGTCCTCAGATGTGACAACATCGAAGCAAATGGCGTACTTGAGATCTGGTAGACCCTTTCCAATGGCTGTAAGAACGGACTCAAGACGAATTTTCTCGAAGAAAGCAGCCACCATTTCGCTATGCTCCATAACGTAATGTACAGAATCAGGACCAAGTGTATCGTAGATTGCCACTGATGGCAGGGTGTATGACGACAAAGCGTGATCAGTCAACGTCCATTCCATTCGATTTTTAGAGTATAACCCAACGGTCTGGTTTTTCCTAATACCAAGGCTTTTTAGTCCAGAGCCGATCGTCGTAGCAGTATCGCTTGCCTCTTGGAAATTCACGAACTCGTAATCTCCGACGCTTGTGCTACCATCTTTATTGTGCACAACCTTGCGTTCGCCTAGATATGGTCGATCGGGATTCTCGACAACTGTAGTTTGGAAGCTCTCGTACGTGGTGCAACGACCAGGTGTGACAGCTAGTAACTGAGCGGGCCATGTGGCTTCACCGTTCAAATAGTTTGGAAAACGATGAGCAGACGATCCCCAGTCAGCACCGGGTGCTACAACGCTTTGCATCGTTAGCTCCGTGTTCAAAGGATTAGGAAAACAAGGCTGCTTCTCTTGGGGAATTACTAACATGTTAACCATATTTTTACGATTTGTATTTGTTTTGATTGTTGTTGTGTTGTATAAATCTTAAACTGATATTTCACCGAACGATAGTAGCCTTTAAATACTAAAGCAGTTATTAAAAATTTGGTATAGTTAACTATGTGTCTGTCATAACTTGAAATTTCCGCTTCGCGGCAGTGCCAACTGCCAAGAGTGTGACGTTTCTAATTTCAGATTGTGTATCAGTTTGAGCTACACAAGTCTACACTCTACAACAACCGCTACAGTGGCCCGTAAATTGGTTTTTTCTGCTGCAACAAGCGATCTCTCGGTTATCAAAACCGTCTCTATTCGTATTGGTCATTAGATGCTGTCACAAAATATTTTCAAAGAGCCAAGACTCTGAAACTCCGAGAGTCCAATTCGAAACTCCAATTGGCAATTGAATTTGACAATAAACTTGGTAAACGACATAACATTTTAGATTTCCGGCATATTTCCGCCGTCGTTAACCTTTCTGACATGGCGGCGGAAACCTAGTGTCGGCAACCAGTCACCATGAACAACTGAACCTTAAATATTAACCAATGAAAAGACTTAATATATCCATAGCCAATGAAATAGATGTATTGACCTCAATTATAGTCATAGCGGAAACTAGAGGTTAACGACACGACAGTTTCCTACAGTATCCGACAATCGTTTACCCGTTGAACCTGGCAACACTGTCACCACCTCATACCAAGCCAGAAATAAAAGGCAATTGAGACTCTAGAGAGTTAGGGTGAGTAACTGAGAATCAATGACAACTGACAAGATTTTTTGAGGGTTTTTTTATTTTTATATAGAAACAAAATTTGACTGCTGAGTTGATCCTGTCCCATGCCGCCATGCGCCAATATAACGCGAGAGAAGTGAGACAGAAGCATGTTAGAGACTTTGGTATTACAATTCGCCATCGTAGCTGTGTCAGCCTGTGTGTTACGTGTTCAGTTGGGGTCAATCAGTGGCTCCTCCATTGGGTTAGCCGAATTCAGACCGACTGTCCCGCGAGACTCGGACCGCATATAGCACGATTCGACCGAGATGCCACCACCGTATCTTAAAGTGGCCTCTTTGTAGTAGAAGGGTGCGACATGCATTTAAATATCATTAGCGGGAATGTCAGGCTTGCTTTTGAAGAATGAGCCGACCATTTGGTTGTCTCCCATGAATACTCCTTCTTTCTTGAAGAGACCTAGGAAGGAGTGCTTAAGTTGACTTGGTAGGTTGATGAGCCCGATTTGCAGTGGCATACTTATTCTCGAAGTTTTTGCATTCACGCAAATGTCGGCATGATCTTGAAGATTCTGTCCTACTCCTGGCAATTAATGTACTACATCAATTCCGTGCTTGGTATGCTGGTCCTTAGGGCCAATTCCTGAAATCATCAGTAACTGTGGACTGTTAAATGCACCACCGCACAGGACAACATCCTTTTTCGCTTCGAATGTTACGGGGTTAGCAGAGTTTAAGCTGCCTGATACCACTGCATGCACTCCAGTCGCCCGTTTGCCTTCCATGACTACCTTTGTGGGATGAGCATCAACGATAACATCCAGATTTGGGCGAGCTCGGACCTCTGGGGTAAGAAAGGCAACACCAGTGCTGCAGCGCCCACCCTTGGTCTGTGTGTACTGATAATACCCTACTCCAGACTGGTCTGCTCCATTAAAGTCATCGGTTGTTTCTATCCCAACTCATTGCCTGCTTTGACAATGCGCTTACTATATGGGCCAATGTGATTCTGCGTTCGCACATGAAGAGGGCCTTCGTTACCGTGGTATGGGTTATTTTTGAGCGTATCATTATTCTCCAATTCCTTAAAAATGGGTAGCACATTCTCCCATTCCCAACCGTTTCATTTATTCTCCTCAGCCCACAAGTTGGTAAAGTCATATTTCAAGCCGCGAATACATATCACAGCGTTAATCGCAGAGGAGCCGCCGACTCCGCGACCACGAGGCTGAAACATGTTCCTACCATTACAGTTCTTCTGAGGTGTTGTCCAGTATCGATGGTTGTACTTTTTACTGTAGGGAACGATCCAGAAAAACCCACTGGGTTTGCGGATGAGCGGTGTGTTATCATCTGAACCTGTCTTCAGTAAAGCCACTCGTACATTGGGATTCGATGAGAGGCGATTGGCCACTACACAGCCGGCACTTCCGTCACCAACAACCACATAGTCGTAGACCTGCTTAGTAGAAGCAGGGAGAGATCGAAGAGACTTTGAGAGCGGCATCTTAAATAATCATTTAGTTGATTATGCAAATGTAAACTATTTTGAAGTATATTCTGGTGATTAGAATGGCCTGGTGAGCGCTTAAATATCAGAAAGCAGACTTTTGTACCCAGTAGTCGATATTATGTCAAACTGACGTAGCGTACATGTAGCTCTATATAAAATGCGTAAACCAATCGCTCGTAGGGCTCGGAGCCTTTGGAGCGCTAAGATTTATCCCATAAAGTCGTACAATGTAGTACATTTTTACTATTATTTAGTATTTCGTACATATGTACAATGGTACATACTACATAGTACATGTTTGATTTTTACATACATATTTAGTTTGCATATCACTAATATCAGGATTCAGGACTCAAGAGTGAAGACTCAAGACTGAAGACTCGAAGAGTCCAGAGTCTCAACTTTCAACTCAAACTCAAACTGACAACTCTCAAGTCTGAAGTCGCAACCATTTCACTTTGCTGACTTTTCACTTTTCACTTTTCAGTCACTGACTATCTGACTCACTAGTCACTATGGTCTATGTACTACTGTATGCATTTTTTGATTTTTCAGAAACAAGTCATTTTCAAGAACAGTTTGAAATAAATCGCCAATCGCCAATCGGGTGATATTCAGTAAAACTCCGGAATTCCGGATTCCCTAAAATACAACTGTTAACTCCGCCGGTTATCCGAGCATATGGCTTATCAAATTACGGTTCACTTGCACTATTTAAATATATATTTTCAAAAAAAAATATGTATTTATAACTCGGGTTCTGGTTCTGGCTTATATTTTTTTGTATTAACGTTTTTGTTTTGTAAAGGAAAAGAGCCGACCCGTGCCTATTTAGCAGTATTATCCATGCATAGCAGCATAGCCTTTGTTCAATCTAAAAGCACATACGATAATCATATCAGCAACATTCTGTGAAGACAGCTAAACAGTATAAAAGCAAAACTTTTGTGGAGATACCCATCAAATTCAAGGGTTCAAAGCAAGCCTGCCTCCACAGCAGAAATGAAGTTTACATACATACTGCATGCTGCAGTTGTATGCGCGACAGCGGCCGCTCTAGACGATAGTTACAAGCCTGCTTCAGATGTCACTAAGCAGGCCATTGCTGACTCAGTTGCCAACCTCAACTTTTCAGATTTTACGGGCTTTGAAGATGTGGATCGAGGATTTGTAGTAGCACCGGCGAGTCTGAGAGTAGTTGATGAAAACGGTCAAGTGGCATCGGATTCCGATCCCTTTCTAGAGATGATTCACGATGATGTTCCCTGTCCAGACAGTGTGAATCCATCTACCTGGCGACAAGCTCAATTGATGACCCGGGTAGGAGCCTACAAAGTCATGGACAAGGTGTACCAGATTCGTGGATTCGATCTGGCGGTGATGACCATCATTGAAGCACCCGAAGGTCTTATCGTATTTGACCCCCTTGGCACCAAAGCAACGGCCAAAGAGGCATTTGACTTCTATTTGAAGGAGGTTGGACCGAACACGGGCGCCAATCTGACTCTAGCTGCTGTAGTATTCACACATTCCCACATGGACCACTTCGGAGGGGTTCTAGGACTGGTAGATGAGGGAACTTGGTCCAAAGGAAACATTCAGGTTGTTGCACCACTCAATTTTGCCGAGGAGGCACTGTCCGAAAACTACATGGTCATTGGAAATATGGGTAGACGGGCATGGTGGCAATTTGGCAACCTCCTACCTGCCAACGAAAACGCAAGTATTCATGCTGGTCTCTCGTTCACGCAATCCAACTCCCTATTCACGTACGCCGAAGACACTCTGGAAATCACGAAGGATATTGAAACACACACCATTGCTGGGATCAATTTTGAGTTTATGCTCACTTTGAGTGCAGAGGCTCCCGCAGAAATGCACACATGGGTTGAAGATTGGGGACTGCTAAATACCGGCGAGAATGCTGTGATGTCTGCACACAACTTTTTGACACTCCGTGGAGCGAAGGCAAGAGACCCAATGAAGTGGACCACGTGCATTCAACAAACTATCCAGAGATATGGTGATCGAGTTCAAACCATGATCGGTCAACATCACTGGCCGAAGTTTGGAAACGAAAACGTAGTTGAACATCTCACCATGACCCGCGACTACATCAAATTCACTCATGACCAGTCTGTTCGACTACTGAATCTTGGATTTGGTATGGAGGAAATCAGTGAGACAATCAAAATGCCCAAGTCCATGGACTCGTATTTTAATACACGTGGGCACTACGGTCACCTCAAACACAACTCCAAGGAGGTATATCAGTTTTACGGGCTGGTGGGATGGCAATCCCGCAGGTTTCCAGCGTCTACCCCCCGGTGGAGAGAGCGCAGCAGTTTGTGGCTGACATGGGTGGGATTGAGGCTGTTATCGAGCGAGGCCAATGGCATCACGACAACGGTAACTACCGATGGTGTGCTGAAAGTATGAACCAAGCTGTGTTCAGCGATCCCACAAACATGGAGGCGAGATATCTGCAGGCTGACTGTCTGGAGCAAATCGGTTACGCCGAAGAGAGCGGCATCCGACGAAACTTCATGCTCACAGGTACCCAAGAGCTTCGCCACGGCAAGAAAGCGTACCCAGAGCCAGATTTGGACGAATCGTTTCTGTTGGAAATGCCACTCTGGATGATGTTGCAGAGCTTAGAAATCAAAATCGACCCCACCATGGCCGAAAAGTCCAATGGCTTGTCACTGAATTTGGAGGTGAAGGATACCAACGAGAAATTCAACATCATCATATCACACGCCGTTCTGATTCCCCTCCCAGTCGATGTACTACCCACCACTGCCCGTGCCACCATTACCGCTGATAGCAAAAAGGCGATGATAAATGTACTATCCACTGGTGTTACCTCAGGTGTGGCTATCACAGGCGACAAGACTGCCTTTGCCGAGCTGATGGGCTGTGTCTCCACTGTGTCAGATGGAACCTGGAACATCATTGAACCGCGTGAACACTATGTTCCAAAGCCCCAGGCTACATATCCCCAATCACATACTTTGGCATCCACAGCAGAACCAGTCTCGTGCCCCACTAGTGAAGATATCTCTACAGGTGCTTGGGTGGGTATTTGCTTGGCTTGTGCCGTGATTGGTGCCTCTTTGGGAGCTATGGCGATTAGATGTTTGTCCAAAAAGCCAAAGTTTAGCTCAGAATCGACAACCAAACTTGACGACATCAGTCAGGCAAAATAATATCAACGTAACTATTATATAATATAACCGATAAATAAATCAGATCCGAAACAACCCGTATTTGTAGCTCACTGTAGACGTTTGGCTTGCGATGGTACTGCATTTCGCAACACAAAAATTTAATAGTGTATGCTTTGAATGAGTTTAGGTGTGTGATATGCATAAACACTTTATTATGAACTTTAGCATTGTATTGAACTATTGATAGAGATATATCTAGTGATAGAGAAACAATTATATATATATATATATATATATATATATATATATATATATATATATATATATATATATATACATACATATGTGTGTGTATGTGCGTGTGTGGCGTGGGGGGTGGGGGGGAGTGTATTTGTGTGTGTATACGTATATGTGTGTCTTTGTGTGTGTGTGTATGTGTGTGTGTGGGGGAGATATATATATATATATGTGTGTGTGTGGGGGTAATTGTGTGTGTGTGCGTGTGTATATGTGTGTATATGTGTGCGTGTCTATATATATATATATGTGTGTGTGCTTGTAAGTGTGTACACATGAATGAGTATACACGTGCCTGTACATTTGTATGGAATCAACGTACAACTTTATTTATGTATGTTTCTTACGTATCAATAACCTTTCGCAAATTTTGAATATGAAATAGGCAGAGGTATACGTTTGGGATTGAGTTTAATTGCGTTACTGGAGTATATGACGGCCATCTTTAACCAAGATCTGTGGTCGATTCAGCCGCGCAAGCGTTATTTTTCCTTCGGTAAACAATTGTCGTGGCCCCGATGCCTCCAACCAAGCCAACAATTAGTGCTGCTATGGCAACACCTACTACAGCACCCACACTCAGACCTTGGTACAGGCAAGACTGCTCGACGCAGCTAGATTCAGCTGTAGACGTCTGTGCCACTGATGTTTGGATTAAACGGGCAGGGTATGTCTTCTGTGGTTTGGGTTTGTAAAAGTCTCTAGTAGTCATCACATTCCAAGTTGCGTCTTCATCAGTGGATATGCAACTAGCAAACTCCTTGAGTGTATCTACAGCACCAGTCACACTGACCAGCGAAGAGTTTCCGGTGACCAGAGCAGCGATGAGATCAGATCTGGTTTTGGCTGTGAAACTGGCCGTAGACCCGGAGCGTGGATTCATGTCGGTGATAGGTAGTGACAGCATGACCGCATTCGAGATGCGCACGTTGAACATCTCGTTGGTTTCTTCAACACCGACCATGTATATATATATATATATATATACATACTTTTATATACACACAATTTCATATCGACGCCTTCGAGTCGAACGAAGGTTCAGATCGCGAACGCTTCCGTGAATGCTCGCACAGCAATGTCACTTCACAAAGCGGTTACTATGCGAAAATAAAAACTTACAGTAGATTTAATCAAATTCAGCACAAATCCTCTTCCTCTCCTCAGCCACCACTTCATTCCAGAACATATGGTTCGCACACACAAACTAGTCACTACACGGCGGGTCTATCCATGCATCTCACAAGCGCATACTGGCCAGTATACTATCAGTCATGCGCCGTATGTCCCTCTCGTCCGCCTGCGACAGCCCCGCCTTCCCGTCCACATACGTAATCATCGGGTGCGATTTGACTCGGGCCTCGCGCGCCCGTCTCTGATTGATAGTCAACTGCCTAAATCGCATTGTGGTCACAAACCCGGACAACTGTCTGGGTGCCTTACCCTGTACAGATACAACACCGTACAGACCATCCCTCGCCTCATCCACATCACTGGAGTCCTCTGCACTCAGTGATACGGCATCCTCCCCTTCGTCCAAGACTACACTCTCCGGGTTCGTTTGTGTATGCGCTTCCTGGAGTTTCTTGAACGTTAGCGTCGCAGGCGGATTGGTAGTTGCTTGCGCCTGTTGGGTCTGTGCCAGGGGTTGTGTTGCAGGTGACCTTCGAGTCTTCCCGTCTGTCCCGTCTGTCACTACACCCGGTGTTTCCACTGGACTGCCTGGCTGTGTGCTAGAGACTGAGTCGTGCCCAGACTCGTGGGCTTCTATCGTCTTATCCCGTTGGTGAGTAGCGTACAGGTCAGAGTCTTCTAACAATACAGCGGCGGCCTCACAGCTTGAGAGTTCGCCCGCACCCACTCTATCAATCTCTGCTTGGGTTTTTATCACAGCATCGGTCTTTGTTACGTCTGTTGCTTTATCCTGTGACTGGGTAGCATCATACAGGTCAGGGTCTTCCACAAGCCTGGAAGGTTGGACACCAGCATGACCTCCTGCCATGGTAACCATGGTTACGTCTGCTCTGGAGTCGTCTAGACTGTCTAGTTTATCGGCCTCGCTCAAGAGCACACCGGATGACACCAGGGTCCGTGAGCGCAAGCACACATCCACCACAGCCTGGACGGTCCTGGTTGTGGGAAGAGGTGCATTGGAACTGGCCATTTCACGGAAGACAGACATAGCACCCTTCCAGTTGTTTTGTAGGGACATGGCTCTGATAACGTAGTCGAATGCCAGCACATCTAGTTTCTGGTCTGATGTCGTCAGCAGGTAGTGTACTGAGCGACAAAAAGTAGGAATAATAGGAGTGTAGGGATACGAGATTAGTAGGCAGATTCTTAGATATATATATATATATATATATATAGGCATTCATGTATATATATACGTGTATGGAAGGGTATAGGTATAAATAGACGTGTACGCATATGGATCGTTGCGTTGTCGAAATCAGCAGTGAGCAATGAGACCATCTTTACCGGGACGCCCACAGCAGAGCAGAGTCTCAGATATGTATACTGTACTCACCATCAAGGTCAAATATGCGCCAAGGTATAATGCAAGTGACCGCAAGACGGTAGTCAACTACTTTAGAGTGAGATATAGTTTGCAAGCATGTCAAGTACATGTCAAGTACATGACATGTATGGCGACAATGTCACTTATGATTATTATAACAAGTACGCCAGGTGTGATACTTAAACTACTTACAGAGCGCATGAGCCTTGGGCGCGTCCGAGTGTATCCTATTGAACAGTACATCAGAGTCTAGAGTGACCTGGCCCGCGGGGTATGGCTTGAGCGTCTCCTCAACGATATTTGCCGCATTCGTATACTCTCCCCTATACCAGTACATGGCAGCCGCAGACAACCCTTAATGGACAGGTCAACGAGAAGAAAAACGTTAAGGTTTAAGCTTTGGTTGGTCTGCAAAGCGGTCCACAAAATTATCTGATCCACCATTACATGCTTAGGCCCCTTCCCTATATCAGTACATGGCAAACGCAGACAAACCTTGATTGACAGATCAACGGGAAGACAAACGCTAAGGTTCAAGCTTTGGTTGGTATAATATAGCAGTCAAGGTCTATAGGCTACCCCGTAAGTGAGTATTAAAGCCAATGCCTCTGGGATAGATAAACGGAAAGTCCGAGTGCAACAGAACGGAATCTGCGCCCCTCGACCGCAGCTACAACCACTCTATACACACCTGACATCGGCTACAACTATACTATTATACATATACCTGACAGTAGCTACAACTATACTATGTACATATGCCTAATATTAGCTACAACTATACTATGTATATATACCTGGCGTTAACTACAACTATACTATGTATATATACCTCTCATCAGCTAAAACTATACTATGTACACACTACAACTGTAGTATACATACATACATACATACATACATACATACATATATATATATACATATTACATATATATACATACATATACATATATGCATATACATTATATATACATACATATACATATACATATATATATATATATATATATATATATATATATATATATATATATATATATATATATACATACATACATACATACATACATACATACATACATACATACATACATACATACATACATATATATATATATATATATATATATATATATATATATACCTGGCAAAGTCGCCTCAGGTGTCGGCGAGTGTTGTAGCTGTTTAAACTGAAAGTAGACCGAACTGCCATGCAGCACCCGTCCAGACTCATCGCACGCGCGTATGACTTTAGCGAAGGCCTCTCCGCCAATCAACTGCTTCTCATCCTCTGTCAAACGTTCTATCAGTCTTCGTGCCTGGTCCACGTGGTTGTCTTTCAGTAGAGACGTAATGCCGTAGCTGCAGGGGTGAGGGTAAGGGTGTGGGGGTGGGTGGGTGGGTGATATATATATACAGATTCATGCAAGTGTATGTGTAACGGATTGCTATGTGTGTAAGGGTGTGTAACCAATGCGAGGGCGATAGGAGTATAGGTTGCCAGTACATAAGGAAAGCTTCGACTATATAAGCCAATCCGCTGGGGCCAGGGCCCGACTGGCCCCAGGCTTGCAGGTGTGTATTTGGATAGGCGTTTTAAGTAACATACACGTTGTATGCACAGGGCCTGCGTGATGGAGACCAGGACGCTATGTCTTCGTACCAACTACACTAATAAACCTTATATAACGGACTCTCGTCGTACCAATTACACTAATAAACCATATATAACGGACTCTCGTCGTAACAACTACCCCAATAAACTATATATAACGGACTCTCGTCGTACTCACTACACTAATAAACTATATATAACGGACTCTCGTCGTACCAATTACACTAACAACCTATATATAATGGACTCTCGTCGTACCAACTATACTAATAAACTATATATAATGGACTCTCATCGTACCAACTACACTAATAAACTACATATAAAGGACTCTCGTCGTACCAACTACACTAATAAACTATATATAAACGGACTCTCGAGAGAAGGGGGCTATAAGCAATCAGTGCTATTAAGATCACTGGAAAATATAGCAGCGCAGTATGAATTATGTACTGCTGCACCCAAGTAAGGGTTTGGGTCGGGATACCCTTGCAGCAAAGCTAAGATACGAACATCCGGTACATATTTAAAACACACATACGTATACATATACATACACATACGCATACACATATACATAGACATAGACATAGACACACAGATTCGGTACATGCACACACACATTCACATACACCTCCCCGGCGCATACCCACATCCACATACACACACCTCGATGCACATATCCTCATACCGTAGTGCAACTATGTACTGTCTATGTTTGTCCAGGCTCCGTCCCACCACAATCGACTGTCGCATGGCAGTGACGATGTTAGCCGCCACATCCGCATAGCCGTCATACGCAGCACACACGCTCAACGCCTCGGCATACACATCCGAGGACATAGGTGCATGAGGTGCGTGCGTGTATGCAGGGGTGTGGTGGTGGTCTAGGCCTACCTCTCGCACCATCTGTGTACTTGTATGGGCTGTAGTCTGTGTATTTGTATGGGCTGTAGTCTGTGTCTTTGTATGGGCTTTGGTCTGTGTCTTTGCCCTTGTTTTGGCCTGTAGTCCCATCTCCGCCTGTCGTAGGTCCGCCATGGCCGCATACACCTCGGAGACGAACTGCAACGCCTTCAGCGCATGGTCCTCGTCCTTGAACTTTCGGACCGTTTGCACCAGGATCTTCTCGTTGACTGTGTCCAGTTTCTCCTCTCCGGATGCACCCACACCCTCTGTGAGACTGTCCTCAATGGCCCAGGCCAAAAGCACAGCCTCGTCTTCGCCCTGAAACTGTTCATCTATACCCAGCCGGGTGATACGAGCACCAAATGCCGGCTCATCCGCTCCACCCGTACGCGCGACCGCCGCACCTAAGTCCTTATGCTCTACTAATTGGGTGTCACACCCCATCCTTTCCATATCCACACCATCCCCCCCCCCCCCTCTCGCAGTACGCTGTCTGAGTCTCCTGAGGTTAGTCCCTCTTTCACAGCACCTATCCGCTCCTCCTGCACCGCCAGACTATCTGTATCTGCCCCGGGCACCCCTCTCTCTCTCTGTACACTACCTACCCCCGTCGCATGCACAGCCGCAGCCACAGCTACAGCTTGGCGTCGACGCTCTCGCACATCCGCGATCATCTGTTTCATAAGCGATACCGTCGTGGGCAAATCGCCCAAGTAAGCACTGGCCAGCATAGCCACACCAAAGCTCTGCTGAGACACGCTTCTACGCCTGCGCGTGTAGTTGAGCAAGTCGACTGTCTCGGCATAGCGCTCGGCTTTGTAGAGGCCCAGCAGCGTCGCATTGAGAACGGCGCTGTCTGTCTTCACACCGCTAGCCTGCAGGAGAAGAAGGGGTTAGGGTTTTAGTAGAGGTTATGGGTGGGTGTGGTATGGAACCTGCAGGGAGAGTGAGAGGAGAAGGGTTTAGGGTTTTAGAGGTTAATGGGCGGGTGATATATTGTGTGTAGGAAGACATGGGCGTGTGAGAGAGAATGAGTTTGTATGATCAGCGGTATGTTCGGAATGAAACAGACAGGCCTCAGACAAAGCCTTGAGAGTGGCGTGCGAGCCTGAGCGGTAGGTATAGTGACGGTCGTTACAAGGAATGGTACAACGGCATAGTATGTGAATCACTCCCATTATCACACACCTATAGATACAGTATTACTTTGTTCCCACTGGTTGCCACAACATAGTACTCGAATCGGTACCTTTCTCACTCACCTTGATGTCGTTCAGGATTGTCATGATGTTTTCAATCCTTCCCTGCAGCGCGCAGCATAACAACGCTTCTACAAAAGCAGGGTATGACACGATCATCTTCGCTCGCCAAGCCTGTTAACAGGTAGGTATGGTATGTTAACAGATAGGTATGGTATGTTAACAGGTAGGTATGGCATGTTAACAGGTAGGTATGGTATGTTGACAGGTAGGTATGGTGTGTTAACAGGTAGGTATGGTATGTTAACAGGTAAGTATGGTTTGTTAACAGGTAGGTAGGGTATGTTAAAAGGTAGGTATGGTATGTTAATAGGTAAGTATGGTATGTTAACAGGTAGGTATGGTATGTTAACAGGTGGGTATGGTAAGTTAACAGGTAAGTATGGTTTGTTAACAGGCAAGTATATGTTAACAGGTAGGTATGGTATACAATTAGTTAGGTATAGTAAAAAAACGGGTTCGGAATAGTAACCACGGCTACATATTGAGCTCCGGGCAATTAAGCGGAGACCGACACGACCCGTCACCCAGTGTGGCGATGTAAGGCTAAATCGCAGGCTATGCAAGGCTAAATAGTAGGCTATATGTATATCTATCGGATGGAATAAGAATGACAAAGAAAGTCACGTTGAGAATATGTGCAAGCCCATGTGAAACTAAGAGACCCGCAGTTATATGGGTAGAAATAGCCATGTGTACTTATATGGGTAGGAATAGCCGCGTGTACTGTTATCAAGCTACAAAAGTGTCTCAGATATGCTGAGTGGGGCAGGGCACCCGACCACAGCTGTGCACTTGGACACACGGCCGACAAACCTATAGCACGAATTATAAATAGATACATAGCCCTCTAACTAACACAGGAACAATTAGCACGAACTACAGTTTATAAATAAATACATAGTCCTCTAACTAACACAGGAACAATTAGCACTCAGATCACATACAAAGCCTTCTAACCGAGACAGGACCAATTAACACGCCAACTACAGATTATAAATAAATACATAGTCCTCTAACTGAGACAGGATTAATTAGCATTCAAAATACAGATTACAAACATACACATAGTCTTCTAACTGAGACAGGAATAATCAGCACCCCAACCACACAGTACAAGAAACCTGAAATCAATCGCTTCGCTAACAAACGTAGGTCCGAGCACACACCAGACGATACCCGAAACTTATACCTTCTCTAATGCTTGCATAATTTCCGCAGCAGCATCGGGCCTTCTGGAGTATCGGATCTCTCGCATCTGCGCATACAGAGGATCGGCTGGACAGGTAGACAAATTATAACCATACGTTATTTTACATATAATATCATTGAAAGTAGTCACTGAGTGTACGTGTATGAAATATAGGTAAGAGGAAGCGAGAGGGTCGTGTGGTATAATCACAGGTTTTCCTTGTACGCGATATCGAGATACGGTCCAAATCATACCGCTGAAGGCGACAATCGACTCACCCGGTATATATATATATATATATATATATATATATATATATATATATACATATATATATATATATATATATATATATATATATATATATATATATATATATATATATATATATATATATATATATATATATATATATATATATATATATATATATATATATATATATATATATATATATATATATATATATATATATGTATATATATAAATATAAATATATATATATATAATATATATATATAAAATATATATATATATATATATATATATATATATATATATATATATATACGCACAAACAGATACGGGATCACGGACACAGGCTCACACGGGCTCACACCCACGGACACGGACACGGACGACACACGGTCACGGTCACGGACAGGAGACACAGATGTATATATAATGCATATATATATATATATATATATATATATATATATATATATATATATATATATATATAACATACACACACACACACAATATATATATATATATATATGCATGCCTACACGGACACGGACACGGACATGGACGCGCACAGTTGCACGTAATATATATATATATACATATATATGCATATACGTTTTATACACGCACGCGCACGCACGCACGCACACGCACGCACATCAACATATATATATATATATATATATAAATATATATATTATATATATATATGCGTAATCGATGCATACATACCTGCCACACCCACACACGCACACACACACGCACGCATCACATGTATCAATACACATATATATATATGCATACGTGCATATGGATATTATATATATATATATATATATATGGATAATATGGACATGACAGGTTCAAAACACGGCACAGGCATCCGTGCCACGCAACGCACAAACGCACGCATATTATATATGTATATATATATATATATAATATATATAATAATATATATAATATATATATATATATATATATATATAATATATATATGTTTAAAATATATATATAATATATATATATGTATATGCATATAATATGCATATACTATATATGTCCATGTCATCGTATATAATAATAATAATATTACATACATACATACATAATATGCTGCGTATGCATATATACTGCAATAACATATAATGTCATATTCCATATATATACATATAATATATATATATGGATGGATAATACATAATATATATAGATGCATGCATGCACAAACCTGACAAACCAATGCATGCACATACATACATGCATGCACATGTAATATATATATATATATATATATATATAATAATAATAATAATATATATAATATATATATATATATATATATATATATATATATATATATATCATATATACATATATATATATATACATACATATATATATATATATATATATATATATTTATATATATACGTATATATATATATATATATATATATATATATATATATATATATATATATATATATATATATATATATATATATATATATATATATATATATATATGCACATATACATAGTCGACAGTTCTCAATGGCTTGTTGACAATGTGGTGTGTGTGCTTGCATATGTCAAAAAACAAGTTTAAGCAAAAAATGCGTCGATTCACCGTCAAAGGGACAAAGTGTCAAGCCACATCCGCCATATTAGAGGGAAATGAAAGTATTCAATTCTATGAGCACCAGCACAAGTGCTATGTCCGTATTGTTACCAATCAACTCGACTACAGTTGGATACATATACATACAACCAGAAAAACACCATACCCTTTAAATGCACACACATGTATTCGGTCAAGTGAATGACTATGCACACACACACACACCCAGGTAAAACCTATACCCTTATCTATCGTCGAGTAGCATCTCCGCCTGTGTACCAGATTCGAGGTCGGTGCTCTCCTCGCCGATTTCAACCCAGAACCAACCGAGTATAGCCTGCATACAGACTGCGTACTATAATTAGTTGTGAAGATACTGCCTATACTATGGCAGAACCGTTGCCTCTGTGATATAGTGTGTCCAGCATATACACCTAGATGGTTAATCGCACGTGTGGGGCGTACACATGGCGTACAACGCTGCAGGTGTAGGGGCGAACACGGCCGCAGCGTACGAAGCTGCATAGTGGTATATGTGTTACCGATAACTAAAGTCACAGTTGTGAGAGGTGGCTATAATATGTGTTATCATAAGGGTGTCCGTCTACTGTTGGATAACGTTCTAAGCCACGTATCTCATTATATATATCTATATATATATATATATTAACCGTAAAGGGTATATTTCCTGATTGCGAGGTGATAGTACACTACAAAGGTGCGTAGACAGTATACACTTAGTAATTCATCCTTTTAGCCTTACTATAGTCGTCTTTGGTGAAGATACTAGCGCTCAGGAAGTCGGTGGAGCCTACATCCAAGCATATAGATATATGGCCGGATACATTTGTTCTACATTTCTTCCTAGAAGACTGATACATTACATATATTTAATAATACATGATGGCTCGCGATGTGTGTAATACTGATGATGTAATGATAAAGTGTCAACCTAACCTCAATACGTTTTACGTTGAAACGAATGAGTTTGAAATACATATACGTTTACGTTAACCGTTGATACAAATGGTCAGTCCTATATTTGTCATTTTCGGTGCATACTCAGAGTGCCCCGGTTCCAATCTCATAATATTCCTCTGGGATGGCCATAAAAACATTCTTAAACGTTTGGTTTTAAAAATAAGCGTTTACGTGAAACCTTCTAGTTGGACCTTTGCAACCACAACGGATTGAGGTTAGATGTCAAGCGTAGTTTGACAGTTTGACACTGACACTCAAAAGTTGAGATTGAGGGCTTCTTTTTTTTAAATTATTTTCTCGTATACTACTATTTACTGATACCATACTAAATACGAAAATACATATTGAACTGATCGGAAATAGATAATAGATAATAGCAGCAAGCTATGTATATATATGTAGATTACAGACCCATGCTTGTACGCCTACGTGCGTGTGCAAAGGCTGTTATACGATCGCAAATGCACACTACCACATAACTTATCGACTGTCGAGAATTTAACTGGTACCCTAAACTACATATTCTCACAATGAGGAGAAGTATGACGAAGCTATTGCATCGTGCGGGTGTCACCTACACCTGTGTGCTTGTCATAGTTGCACTGCTAATGTGTTTTAACATTGCATCTGTATCTCGTTTGGAGTCTACTACAGAGGGTATTTATGTAGACGCACGACCACGACCGCCCAGAGATATCGCAGATCGAGGTCAACGACTGCATGCTATAGATCGGACTTCACCACACAGGGCACAAAAGCCCATTACTATAGCAACGGGCGCATCCGAACTGACTATAATTGAGCCGATAAGTGACAAGGGTGACACGAATGGTCATAAGAGTCAAGATGGGGGCAACAGTGAGTCTAATATCAGCGAACAGGACAGTACAAATCGTGGAGCGAAACAAGCGCATTATACTAACAGGCCTGGAGGACCCCCGGGGACTCAACGAGGAAAGGGTGGTAGTGAGGTGAGTTGCGTTCTGTGGTGAATGCAGCACCTGTGACGGTTTTTCATGTTTGTCACTGTGAGTATTTGTGACGAAGAAGTATGTATCGGGTGATTACATGGTGATGAAAAGCGGATGGGCTTGATGTACGCATACTATGTAGTGATGGTATACGGTATGTTATCTTAGTGGAGTGTGGGACACAGCCTGTGGTAGTGGGTAGCATTCGGGGGTAGAAACAATTTCAAGACTACAGTAGGTTAGGAGGTCTCCCTGAGAATCGGAGGGTAAAGAGTGGCAGTGGGGTAGGATGGTTTGTGTGGTGCACCCTGCAACTGCAACAGTTTGTATGATTGTCGCTGCCAGCGTATCTTACGTATAAGCCTATAGCGAGTGTACGGTGATATCTATCGTTACTTGATCTTACGTATAAGCCTATAGCGAGTGTACAGTGATATCTATCGTTAGTTGAGTGATATCCGGCCTCTATATCTCAATTGATGACAGTATATTAGGTGAGATGAGATGAGTTACTTTATTTGATGAATCCTGCAATTGCAATACTTTGTTATCTGGAACTGTAAGCTCTTGCTTATGGTACGTATAAGCCTATGATGCGTATACGGTGATACCTATCCTTGGTTTAGTGATATTCGGTCT
Source organism: Sphaeroforma sirkka (assembly GCA_001586965.3). Lineage (NCBI taxonomy): Eukaryota > Ichthyosporea > Ichthyophonida > Sphaeroforma > Sphaeroforma sirkka. The sequence goes on from LUCW03000645.1 coordinate 22,108, forward strand.
CCATAATTCCTGTGATGACAGTGAATTAAGATAGAGCGTCAGAAATCCTTCACAGTGCTACAAGATAATTGTAGAGAACGCCCTTCTCGAATTTCCAAAGGGGATAAAACTTTGGTCCTTCGGACGTTAGCCCAATCGGCTATATTTTGAATTTTAACTTCTATCTCTAGTAGAGGGTCAGGAACTTTTGACATACGTATATACTGACATACGTATGTATACAAATATATTCGCTGCACACCGGCCACTGTGTTCTCAATGAACGAGTACTGGTGGTGGTGTATTGAGTGTTCGTTGTAATAGTCTGCAAAGCTTTCGTAGCCATCTTCTTCAGGCCATTGAACTAGAAAGTGGGAGATACAATGGGCCCTTCGAGTATATCTCTATAAAATATTTCACTCTGGACGAGTGGGCATACCCATTCTATTTTTATAACCTACAAGACCTTAGCGGTAGAGACGGGTATGTGAACAGTTAGAATCTGATCGAACGTCCGAAAGTCATGGATATAAAATGCATATTGAAAAACCGTAGTATAAACATGGTGTAGGTGAATACGGTGATATTTGCCTGTGGTGTATTTGGTGCCAAGGCTGATTACCCACTATCCAGGCGTATAAGGGCAACCAGGTCCATATTTTCTGTCATTGGTTGAAGCAAGTATGAACCCCTCATCCTCAACCTATGTGTATCACTACACCAGGCTAGCAACTGTAGACTGTTAATATGTCTATGACTATCTCAGCGTTGAATACTGATAATAAGTCTATCTATCAAGTTTTAGGGTTTAGAAACCCTAAACCCTAAAACCCAGTATGTCTATGACTATCTCAGCGTTGAATACTGATAATAAGTCTATCTATCAAGTGATAGAGTCGGCGTTTTTGTTGTATACGGTCGGGTCTGTGTATAGGTACGCAGTTCAACAACGCCATGCCGACCCTCTGTTTAATTAGACTGTATCTTCACGGATAGTTATTTTATTGACATTGTATTTTGACCGATAATTCCGACTGCATAAGTCCAGATTCGTTAAAAAAGGCCTTTGTGCATCGTACCCGCACGGTCTGTCGGCCGCTTGTCTGTTCAATTGGGATCTGTCTTGGGATCGCTGTGTCCGGTTGCATAGAAACGTCAATACCCTATCGCACCCAGTCTTTATATGCGGGTGTCTGTACTTGCCAAAACACATTTTCGCCACTGAGCTTTTGTTGTTATTCACGGCTCATGCAACATCGAGAGTGTACCACTCGAACTTTGCAAAATTTCGGTACGTTCAACCGATGACGTAGTATCAGATTGACTCGTACGTACTAAGTGTATACTAATCCATACCGCCAGCTGGTAGCTAGACCCACATACCCCTTTCTGCTTCACAATAGTATTGTGTTCTTACCACACAGTCGGATAGGCTCAAAACGGTGGCGGCAATTGAGAAGGCGATGAAGGCGATCCACAATGGAGAGACCCGAGGCGACAGTGACCACGGTAGGTAGTGCTAGTAAATATCTATTAGAGAAGTGGTTAGCGTAGGTAGGTATTGCTATACTTGGTATCCCTGACGTACAGTAAATATCTACTAGAGAAGTGGTTAGCGTAGGTAGGTAGTGCTATACTTGGCATCCCTGACGTACAGTGAATATCTACTAGAGAAGTGGTTGGCGTAGGTAGGTAGTGCTATACTTGGTATCCCTGACGTACAGTGAATATCTACTAGAGAAGTGGTTAGCGTAGGTAGGTATTGCTATACTTGGTATCCCTGACGTACAGTAAATATCTACTAGAGAAGTGGTTAGCGTAGGTAGGTAGTGCTATACTTGGCATCCCTGACGTACAGTGAATATCTACTAGAGAAGTGGTTAGCGTAGGTAGGTAGTGCTATACTTGGCATCCCTGACGTACAGTGAATATCTACTAGAGAAGTGGTTGGCGTAGGTAGGTAGTGCTATACTTGGTATCCCTGACGTACAGTAAATATCTATTAGAAAAGTGGTTAGCGTAGGTGTTATTGAAGTACTACCACATGAGCAAGTATGGAAGGTGGGTGTGCTGGCAGCTAGCAATTGCGAGTGTATGCGCAGTTGCACTGTGGATCATATACTTACTTCATAAACCCACACCCACGCTCTCACCGGTCATGGGTGCTGCCTATACCCCTTACCACACAAGGCGTAACCACCCATCAGCTTGGTATTAGGCCAGTCTTGACCTACCACACTGTAATGTTGCACTATTCCGATACCTCTGAGTGCGCGGATCTCAGTACTACTGGGGCTATTGCATATGAACCTGTCACCGCGTTTGTATTTTCGATCAAGCATGCAAACATCCCATATCGTACGCTTCACAGTCAAAATGAACGAGAGCCTCAAGGAAGATCTCCGGCGCAAACTGAACACCCTGGGCAAACAAACGGGACACGCGGCCAACCAGGAAGTGGGGGTAGACGATACCATAACGAGAATAGAGACAGGCAATGTACTGTCTATCCTTCACAGCAGTGGACTGCTGATCGACAGTGGGGTTAAGGAAGAGGTGCACCGAATTTTGGTACGTGAATTGACCACAGGGTTACGATCCATGGGTAGGTATTCGAATTTACCACAGGGTTACGATTCATGGGTAGGTATTCGAAGATGGGCGGGGGCCATAAAAAAGAACATGCTGATATAAGGACAGATGAGACGATTAAAAGAACATGCTATAAACAGTAGAGGGTTACTATTCATGTAACTATTTAAGGACATATGAGACGCTTTAAAAGAACATGCTGTAAACAATAGACCTTGACACTATGATCGGTTGGACGAAATTATACCGTCAGTGGTGGTGGGCATGGCGGGGTCGCTTCAGCGTTGACAGTGTGTGATCTAAGCTGTGACTTCTGATATTACTGGTAGATTTTTAGGTTTTCATCACATTTTAGTAGATACAAAATTTAGTAGATTTTCAATGAGAGGGTACTGTGATGATCTCAAAAAGATTACAGCCTCAATAAACATGCCCATGCAACGAATGCTACTGTGTGTTCTTTGCTGAGTTGGTTTGTTAACTGGGGATGGAGGTGGGCAGGGATCACACACTTACAATCGCCTAAAACAGTTATAAAGCGCATGTCGTTAGCCACACACTGACACCTTAACTATCAGTCAGACTGCAATTCCTCGTTACTATAATCGGTGGCTGTCTCAATCAGTCCTAAAGTACTTGCCTTCAACCACACACTGCTCTGCTATCTCACCTACCAGTCAGGCGGCAATCCCTCGTTACTATAACCGGTGGCTGTCTCAATCAGTCCCAAAGTACTTGCCTTAAACCACACACCGACACCTTAGCTATCAGTCAGACTGCAATTCTTCGTTACTATAACCGGTGGTTGTCTCAATCAGTCCTAAAGTACTTGCGTTTAACCACATACTGACACCTTAACTACCAGTCAGGCGGCAATCCCTCGTTGCTAGAGGGGCTGTCCGTTGCCATCAAGCACACCACTGTGGCGCAGTGCATGCAACGCGAGTCTTCATGGGCCGTGCTGGATGTGGTGGATACGCTCAGAGGATTCACTATGGCCGTGCACAGGTGTGGGTTTGTTAGGGTCAAGGTGGTATTGCTGGTACGGGGCCGGGCTGGTATATACGAAGTAGGGCGGTGCACAGGCGTGGGTTTGTTAGGGTCAAGGTGGTATTGCTGGTATGGGGTCGAGCGGGTATAAACGAGGTAGATATTTCCATGTTACTTACCTGTTGCTAGGGAGGCACAGATTAATTGTTCGCTTGTTCCTGCTACCATTCCTCTCATATAGAGCAAAAGAGGACCGGTTTGGCCACAGGTACAGGTTTCCGGAAACGCACCCGGCTCTTGGTTCATACCGTTTAGCGGAAGCCCTGGCAGATGTGGTGCGGATTATGCTGGACAAGTACGCGCGGTAAGCAGGCGCACGATAGTATGCCGAGCGCTGATACCTGCGCGTGTTAGTGTGAGAATAGTGCACACGGGGTTGGTAAGTGTTCGTTAAGAGGTGATATTGGTTGAGGTCATGGTCTGGCTGGAACAACCTGTTCACTGCGGATAGGTGTGACTGGTAGGGTTACTCCCGCGTGATATAATGAGTGCGTATTCTTTTAGGCACTCTCGTTGACAGTCGGCTGTGTCTACCTTAGAACGATCGTGGGACCTACAAGCCCTGAAACCCCTAAACCCTAAACCCTGAGTGAACGGCCGCCAGCTTCTCTGTATCGAACCAGTTAAGGCACTTGTGCGCTACTATGTTGATGGACGTACGGGTTTATTATTGAACTCACAACTCACACACTCTGTGCGAATAACTTGTACCGCAGACGGAAGGATTCGATCTTCGTAGATATTACTACAGGCCTGGGCCTCTCGTCTCTGAATGCAGCACACAGTGGCTACATCACTCTGATGATCAACGGACACAAGGTAGGTACACTCAGCCACTATCTGCTGTTGCGTGTATTGGTTGGGGAATAGGCACAAGGTAGGTACACTCAGCCACAGGTGGACGTCATATGCTGTAAAGCCTTCGTCTTGTTTGGGTGCATCAGTGCTACCAAGTATATAGGGTTCATGGGTTTTCATACACCGTGACTTAATCCTTGTTGTAGTACTTATGATGAACTAGGTGTCGAGGTGGAATAGACTACTTTATATGCACTATCATGGCCTTTGTGTAGGTATATGACTTTCATATTCCGGGTGGCGAACCATTCGATACAACTACTTGTACTCTACTGGAGACCTCGTGCAATATATAGTATATACACCAACTGACACTAGATGCGGTCTGTATTCTGTATATCTACATCTGATACATACATACGACGTCTCACAGGTACACACCGCCATGGTTCGGGTATCTGCCTGCTTGCAGAACATAAGTATCACTCAGTCCGATGAGACAAACCAGGACCATACAGCTAGACCCCAAGGATTGCTGATCCCTGTAGTATCAGGGATAGGCCCTAAACGCCGAGCCTGTGGTGTACTGTATGATCTAGACGACTTCAGCGATGTTCGGTTGTCGTGCAACTCCGATTCACAGCACCACTTGAGTGCAGCTGTGTGGGATGCGACGGGGTAAGGCTCTAGGAGTTTAGGAGATTTGCTAGTAGACTTGTATGCTGAGGTCGTAGGGCAGTTGGTGTTGGTTTAAAACGTTATACGCTTGTTATACACACACGTGTACTGTTCACCAGCGTCAACTAAAAAATGTACGAGGTTTTGTGGGTGGGTCCTGGGGCATGAGCTTGCTTTGCAGAGCACGTACGCTTGCAGCCTATACAATGTTTGTTATATTCCTGTGTCTCTACGTGATCTATGATCCATCTGCGGTGTATAAATATACAGCCGAACTCACAGTGACCGCTTGAAATTCTCCTTCTACCAATCGACGCATACAGCCACAAACGGATATTGCAGGGTAAAGAGAACGTTAATACGCTAGACAGCCAATTGGGGGGCCGTTCGGTGTCTGTGCTGAAGGTACTTCAATCTTTGCACGAAAAGTGTTTGGCTCTACTTTGAAACCGTGCTTCCAGACCATGTGTATTGTAAAGCTGATATAGAGAAGTGAACGGAATCTTTAGAAGTATCGATGTATGTGCCATAGTAGCCTCATCCTAGCAAACGTTCTAAGCCCTTCTGCTGCGAATGTAAGTGCTTTAGTAACCTCATCCTAGCCAACGTTCTAAGCCCTTCTGCTGTGAGTGTATGCGCTTTAGCAACCTCATCCTAATAAACGTTCTAAGCCTTTCTGATGTGAATGTATGTGTGCTTTAGTAACCTCATCCTAGCAAACGTTCTAAGCCCGCCTGCTGTGAATGTATGTGCTTTAGTAGTCTCATCCTAGTAAATGTTCTAAGCCTTTCTGCTGAGAATGTATGTGCTTTAGTAGTCTCATCCTAGTAAACGTTCTATGCCCTTTCTGCTGTGAATGTACGTGCTTGAGTAGTCTCATCCTAGTAAACGTTTTAAGCCCTTTCTCCCGTGAATAACGTGCTTGAGTAATCTAATCCTAATAAATATTCTAAGCCCTTCTGCTGTGAATGTGTGTGCCATAGTAACCTCATCTTAGCAAACGTTCTAAGCCTTTCTGCTGTGAAAGTAAGTGCTTTTGTAACCTCATCCTAGTAAACGTTCTAAGCCCTTCTGCTGTGAATGTATAAGCTTTAGTAATCTCACCCTATTAAACGTTCTAGTCCCTTCTGCTGTTAATGTATGTGCTCTGAATGTACGTGCTTTTGTAACCTCATCCTAGTAAATGTTCTAAGCCCTCCTGCTGTGAATGTATCTGCTTTAGTAATCTCACCTTATTAAACGTTTTTGGCGCTTCTACTGTATACTATCTTTCACTTTTCTTTCCAGATCGACACGGCCGACGTGCACAGTGTTCTTAATGATGAAAGTGCCGGCGAACTCTTTAGAGACAGCAGTAGAAAACCTTCATCGGTTATCATGACACTTTTGCCGGTAGGTGCTAGTATATCTTGCCGGTAGGTACTAGTATATCTTGCCGGTAGGTGCTAGTATATCTTGCCGGTAGGTGCTAGTATATTTTGGACGCGGTTGTATGTATTTAAAAGCCACACTCCTTGGTACGGTTCAGGGGCATATTGCACGCCTCGTACATGCGCCTTAATTGATGCGATTCCGAGACTAGAGTAGTAGCTATACCTCTCTGTAGGATTTGTAGATTCACTGGTTCAACGATACTGATCAAACTGCGAAATGACATCCATACCACTCCTTTTGATTGTGTTTTGACTAGGTGGATGCACATGGAGACAACACAAACAGAGACAACTACAAAGCCGCCTGTGATAAGCATGCGAAGAGTATCAGGTAATTACGAATTTGTATGGCTGGCTTTGCCTATATCTCAGTAGCCTGTATCGGACTTGCGCGCGTGTGATACATATACATTCAGTGTATTATTTAAGTATCTATATAGCTTGACTTGCCATTGTAATATTCAGCCCTTTTGGAAATCTAAGGTGAATAAAGGAATGCTCATCATAGTCTTTTAAATTGAACAGGATGCTATGTGGTTACTGTATGTATATGGCTAGGATTTTGATTATTGGTGCATGTATGGAAATTCCGAAACGATGCTTGACTTGTAGATGAGGGATGACTCGTAGTCGTGATATTTGCATGGATATAGTTATTGACGAATTCACACCTTGCATTTTACTGAATAGGTGGCTATACGATGCAGGCTACCATAAAGTAACTAGTGTCAAAATCGGCAGACCTTCAGAAAGTGGCGAGGTTAGGGCTGTGTTATTGCCAATATACACGTCGAACACAATACCATTTACGAACACAAACAACGAAGAAAATACACAAATAGAGGAGTTCTGTACGGGAGTACAACAAACCTTGAAGAGGTTTGCAGTGAAAGATGCACCGGACGGAGGCTTCGTGGTTCTGAGTGCAAAACGCGGCATTTTGCTCACATTTGAACGCAGCGAAAATTAGAGCCGAGTTTTGTAAGACAGCGCAGTGATCTGGCGTTCGGGTCTGAGTCCTTATCATCGGAAAAAATTATACTCAGATATGAATCGAGTAACTCGTTGCTTTTTCTTCCTCCTTTGTAAGGCATCAGAGAGTTGTTTTAGTAGCTCCCTAAAATCCTACTAAGTAACAACATGTGGTGTATGGCTGTATTGACGGCTGGTAGGGTCCGTTGCAATGTTTTCTGTTCTGCGTAGGCGATGGCAGCCTCAATACCTTCGGGAGGCTCCCGTTGCGCACACTTCTCAGCCTGTGACTTAGGTTTAGAGATAGGCCGTTCACTAGTGTTGTCAATAAAGCGGAATACCAATACATCATATTGCTTCATGATTTTGACACCGCTCTTTGTCGATTTTCATAGCGTGATCGGGAATCTGGCTGTGTTTTTGGTTAGTGCACCAAATATAGTTTGATAAATAGGCCATAGAGCAACAAGTACAGCTATACTCGATACTTGTTCTGTGTATCCTCAATTTCGACCACACGTAATATAATATTTAACAGCTTTATATCGTCTCAAATACTGCACACCAAATGATAAAATTTTTAGTCCTTCTTATTGTTCTCGTTCGACACGTGGTTTGTTAATCCACAAACGCATTCATTGACTGAAGATATACAATTCCTGAATTCTAATAAATAGAGATAGTAAAACAGTTGATAGGAAGTAAAACAATTAAAGCAGGTATAAAATGTAGCAGTTATTCAACAAAGGCCCTCAACCTAGCTAATTTGGCCCTGGACGAGACTGCAGTGGTTAAATGATGATCGCAATTTCACCATCACTAGACTGAACCCTAGATGAAGAATTGTGACAATCATATTTAATGGTCCACAGATCGACAGTGTTTTAACCTGTCTTCACTGAATATGTATCACCACTCTAAGTAAATGTCATTTGCTAACTGACGAGTTTCAACTTTAAATCAATGGAAAGGGAGTGGGGACGGCAAAAATTGCTAGCGGATTTGTATTCCAACCCAGGATCAATGCGTGTATCGTCAACATTTACCTTCTCTACAACTTATGTACACGAGAGTTTCATAGTTTTTGAGTCGAGTATATTTTCAAGGCTACTATCTAGCCACAGATTAGTGAATGGTTGTCAAGCAATCAAAATATTTACATGTATTTGTATACTAAAAGTAATAAATTAATAAACAACTATGTATCCAGTAGTAGTATGTTCACACGCGAGTTTCTTTTAAATTCTCCAAGATAACCTTTGTTTCAGGAAATTAGAATTGAAATCTTTAATCAAATCGATAACTATTCCGTAACTACTTCACTACGATGTGTTTGGTATGCTGAAAAGCTGTTTAGTAGCAGCAATCACGTGGCAGCAGGCTATTGGGTCATTCTCCTGCTATAATTAGTTGATCTACAATTCAAAAATTTAATGCTGAATGTGCATTAAATAAATAGTAGATGTAACCTGGTTGCGCTTTGACTGACATATATAGTTCTACACCTTTCACCATGTATGAGCGTCGGTCTCTCGGATGTACTAAATAATTTTATGTGTTGCCATTGATCTGTGGAATCTTTAAAGTATGTAAGTAACATTATTTGTATATATCAACAAAGTTTCTTCATCAGTGTTATGTGTACTTACAATCTCAATCATGCTTATCATGTTAGCTTCCGCACTAAATTGTGCTTGGGGGTTCATTCATCTTATGCACCATGCTTCTATTGGCAATTTCTTATGTATGAGGGATGGGTCTGTAACAGGTCCGCGTCGCAGCGGTGAATGGGCTAGGACCCCGCTGGCCTGAGTTGCTATTTTCGTGCTCTTTGGATCAGCCTCATCTTTGTCCAGCTCTAAGTAGTACCCCTCCTCGGTGTGGACCATCTCCTTTTGGGCGTCTCATCATGTTGTTGTCTTATCCTACAATCGGCCCGCACAATTATAGTTTTTCTGATTCAGAAGTCTTCTGTGAGTTTATAAAAATATTTCACTGGAATGTCAGATAAGTGGACATGCACAACATCATTCTACCAGACGTGAGTTGAGCATTGTTAAGTCTACGTACAAACTAGTTACTAGTGGTGAGAGGCTCATAAGTTGCAGATCGATCGACTATTTGTTATCTTGCAGCGTTCTACACATTTTGCTGTCGTGAATCCACTTCTTCAGTAAGCAGTCTACTTGGGCTCTACGCAAATTGTTTATGACAGATATTGTGAGCCTCAGCATCTCAAAAGTTATTTTGCAATTGCTTAAGATTGCGCAGGTCTCATTGTTCTCAATACTTCATCAACTCCCCTTATTACCTCTTGCACTACTGATAGGGATGATATTGTTTATTTCAAAATATGTTTGTTAAATGGTATGGCGCACATAGCCGTTGCAATGGTTCTGAGGGGAATATCGGTGGAAAGTAGTGGTCAGTTAATTACCGTTTGAATCTTGGGCCAAGTGATTCGACGATGGAGGATATTCACTGAGTCAATTTAGGTGGGTGCTGATAAACAACTGACACTATCGAGTGTGCCACGTATTCTCTTGCTGACCTACCAAGTAGCGTACCCACCTTTGTGGTACCGATCGGGTCTGCACCGTGTAGTCCCGTGGAATGGGTTAGTGCAGATTACGAAATGCCGGGTAGGACCAGACTATTCGTCATAATTTGGTTGAGAAGCAAAGTTGGGGGTAAAACGATGCCGCATCAACCACGGATGCATTCGTTATGTGCTGGTTAGCGACGTCAAACCACGGATGCATTCGGTAGGTGCTGAAGTATCATATGCAGAACCAATAGGCGCGATGATCTGGTTTGTACCAAAATTTGGAAGTAGTTCTTTAACAGCGTGATTAACCGGGGTATGGGAAACTTTGTTGATGTGTCAGAGATCAGTGTGGGTACGGAGGTTGTTCTATATGCTGGAGAAAGGATGTGATTTCAATGTGTTCGTGGAGAGTCTAGATACCGTGGAAGTCGTGACGCTCCTGTAATTGCTGGAGAAAGTTAGGCCTAATGGGAGGCAGTTTCGGGCCTACCAGGATGCATCGGATCACTTGCTGGATGCAGGTAAAATGGCTGGTAGTGAACTTGTGGCTACCGGGGCAGACAGGGCAGAGACAGCCGTCGGTGCAGTAGTCGAGCAATGTGAACATGTACGTATTTGTTACAATCATAGCACAGAGCCAGATTGGTGTAGACTCGAAGCAGCTATTGAAGCTGTCGTGTCTGGCTGTGTCTCGGTTTGAGGTTGGCGGTTTACCCATAACCAGTTGTAGTATTGGCGCCGGGCCATTGCCGCAATCTCCTTGTTGAACCAACATTTTGTTGGGTTCTTCCTGATGTCGTCACAGCGTTGGCGGAGGGCTACATGGTCGGGTGTACGCCCGCCCGTGTTTTTGTGCACAGTTTTCAGGTGAGCATAGATACTGTATGGGAAGCGCAGTGATGGTTTGTCGTTGGCCCAGGCGGGTTGCGTCAGAGGGGTAAGTGGATTTGTGCTGACCATTGAGTCGAGTTGTATTCCCAGGCAACCTCCGAGGTAGTCCACAAATGGTCGCGCCGGGAGGAGACCGCAAAAGTGAAGTAAGTTTGTTTAATGTTTGGGAAACCGAGGGTATTTAGTGCCCGTGATGATGGCTGCTGCTTGGATGAGAGCTGAGTTAAAGCGCTCGAACAGGGGGTCAAACGCATCTTTCCATGTAGGTGGAGCCCAGGCAATAATGTTCAGCCCATATGTAGCCGTGAATAGGATGAATGTTCTGAACATCACCAGTCGATTGCGGGGGTGCCGCCAGCTAAAGCCATGAAAGCCATAAGCGCGATTTCATATGTCTGGCGAGGTTGATTCCTGGTACTCCATGAGAGAGTGGGAACCCCAGATATTTGGAGTGTTTTGGTTCGGCATGTGTGGGCGCCATCTTCAGGGGGAGGTAACGTGTGTTCCAATGTGCGTCTGCAAGCGTCGGCGTGATAAGCTCACCATTTATACGGAGGGTTGGCGCCGCGTGTCGTAAGTCGGTAGATCGTACTCGGGGTTTAATGACACTTTGTTCGAGGCCAGATTTGCGTCCCCACGCATCAATGCCATCTAAGAAGGGCTGGAGCGAAACCGATCGAGGGGCTTGGATCCGTGTGTCGTCAACAAATAAATACGAGCGGAGAAGCTTGAGACGAAATTGTGCTAGCGTGACAGCTAAAGAATCCATGTAGATAATAAAGAGCTGGGGGTCGACGATTGAGCCTTGTAGGATGCCATTCGTTCTATGGAATATAGACGAGAGCGTGCCGCGGTATGTCACTCGGGTAGGGGCCCTCCCAAACAGCGCGCGGAGGCAGTTGATCCAGTTTTCGGGCATTCCAGCGTGGCGCAGAAGTACCCATAGGCGTGGGAGAGCGACCTTGTTGTATGCCTTGGTTATGTCCAGACAGACGTCGTTCCACCCCTCTTCTGACTGTGTCTCAGATTCCATGGCGGCAAGTGCTTGGGTATGACAGGAGTACCATGATTTGAAGCCAGCTTGGGTAGTATGGGTTGCAGAGCCGGGGTAGCTCGTAATCAGATTAAGAAAGCACTTTTCAAAGATGCGTCTGACTATTTGCGCAAGCGTGATGGGGCGGAAGTCGGCGGGGGAGGTGATATCTGCATCGGATCTCTTTGGGTGCGCTGTCAAGAGGCTGCAGTTCAGGGCTTCAGGGAAGGTACCCGCCTTCAGTAACTCAGTGAATGCTTCGGCAAGGAGTCTAATCAGTGAGATATTGGCGTCGGGGCGTCCTAATGTCCGGCGTTCGGTAGAGCGCTCCACTGCGGCCTTCAGGCGAAGGATGTGGATTCCGTCGGGGCCAGGTCCCTTATTGGGATAGCGTAGTATTGCCTCCATTACATCGTCGGGGTGTATGGTGGAAGTGACATCAGGAGAGGGTTCGGTATCCGGTGGAACCACGTACGGGTTTGTAGAGTTGAATAGGGCCTCAAAGTAGCCAGCGAGGGTAGCGCCTGTATCATCGGTACCCGGTATGCAGGGTTGGCGTGGAGACTGTCGTTGGTACGCAATATCTTTGAACATTTGAGTATTGCTTTGGGCGGTCAGACGTGGGCGGAACGAGTGGTTTGGCAGCCGCTGAACCCAAAGTCTGTTTAAGTCATAATAGAACCCTCCAACAATTTGTGGGTTAGTGGCATAGCGCCAGATGCGGTCGAGGATCCGTAGCAGCCCTTCCGCTGGTTCATGTAAAGTTATGCGCCCGGATTTCGATTTGATGGCCGTGTTGATTGACAAATTGAACGTGCCCATTGCAGACAGAGTCTGAAGATGATCCTTGAGTTGCGGGGTTGTTTTTCAACTGCATAACTGTGTCCGTTTCTGGAGTTTGAGGTCAAGATACTTAAAGTAGCTTGAGCTGATGATATTGTGTTTAATTAACTACTCTAGGTATTTTGCGCACGCTTTGAGCTCTCACCTCTGTGCATACACTTCAACGTGCGGATCCTGTCTATTGATGTTAAGCACAATTCATTGTCTGATCTAAGTGTTGAGCGGCTATTGTTGTGGTATGAGTACGCGTGAACTAGTTTACTTGCATGCTTTATGTACTGTGTAGCAACTACTTATATTACTGAACCAACCAACCTAAATAAAATCTCAATTAGATTGAACTAGTACTGTAGTAGTTGTAGAGGGTGTTGTTGTGGCTAATTGAAGAAGTGCCGATTGTCCAGGATGTGCATCGTTACGCGGCAAGTTTGGGCTGGTCTCTGCCTCTCGACTACCCTGTACGCTTCGCCAGGCACCTTCTTGCCGCTTTAGCTCCGGGTTGACTTTAATTTAGTCACCTGTAATTGTAGACTAATAGTGAAAGACATTGTATATGTATGAATATGATTTCAGTCGCAAGTGTTAGGCATAATACATTCGCAGAAGTGTACATATTTATTGAACCCGCTACACACACGTGCAAACTTCGATGGAAATTACTAGGTTTCAAACTATATTAAACTAAAATACAATTTAGTCAGTTAAGATTTAGCAGTGGTAGCTTGTGTAAGAATGATCGGGACTGCCTCTTGTTAAGAGCCTAAATATCCTCGATCACACAGGGTGTACCTCTAGCTGTTCTTTATTGAATAATTTTCACTAGAAGTACTAAGTGTTCATGACCACATGCCTAATTTGTAGATAGACATAATAGCGTAAGTCACGTTAATACATTAGCTGATATAAATAAAGTTCCATCTGAAGAAAAGTTAAAAAAAGAAAAAGACTTATTGGATTTTGGAGATTGGCGGGAGGACCAAAATCTATAAGTAGTAGTTCGGAGATTATAAAATTTAGTTTATAATATCCTACATCTACTAATGTCTCAAATAGGTCCAAGTAGATGAGTCATACCAAATACTCAGGCTATTGGAGCCATCAAAGTGAATTTAGAACACTTTGGAAATATTGGAAAAAGAGCTTGTATTAAATTATTTAAAATACAAATAAAAACCAATGTATTATCTCAATTGATCTTGATATTTTAGACTGACCGGAGGCCGTATTTCTACACACGTGTGATCCGGCATTTGCCGGCCTATTCAAAGAAATATTTTGCTGCAAAAAAAAAAATGAATCTTCTGTCGTTCATTCGTTCTCGAATCTAGAAGGTCACAGGGTACCGGCTAAAATAACCGCGTGATATTTTTATTAGCTGTGCTCCACAGGCCACACTCCACAACTCCACACAGGCATTTAAAATAAATGGTGATTCGAGCAGTGGACAGATTTCTCATAAATAAACCTGCACCCACGTGCTGGAATTTAGGACTGGTCCAAACCGACCTTCCAGTTTTTTTAAATATATTAAATATATATATTGGTTTTTGTTCATGACCCTCTACTATAGTAGAGAAGAAAGAAAATATGGCTGAACGGACCAACATCCGTAAGAAAAAGGCCATGTTTTGTTTTCGAAATTTTGTCCTCTATTTATTTTTTATTTTTACAAAAAGTCTAATTTTTAAAAAAGCAAATTGACCTGGAGTGAAGCCTGAGCTTTTTTTTTCAAAGGCTGAAGATCAAAGGAGTGAAGGCTTTTAAAAGCCTGAAAGACTGAAGGCCTTAACGACAAAGTAAATAGTGAACGACTGAACAGGCTGAAGCTTGAAGCCCGATACTTCTGAAGTCTTTATTAGTCCTCCCTCGGGGGATTTTGAAGAAGGACACAAAGCAAATATTGCATGGGACTCTTTCCAGTTGTTTACCTCTCTGGGGTAAGTCAGGGACTCGAGGTCCAAGGACTCAAGCGGGCTGGGCCCCACTTCCCACTGCCCACTCCCAGCCGTGTTCATTAGATTAGGGCCTCAGCGGCTCAGCCCAGTCGCCCCAGCAACCTAGTCCTTCAAAAGGGTCTTTATTAGTACCATCGGAATTTCATATGGATTCGTATGAGCGACTTATTTTGTTTATTTTGCGTTAAAACGTATTAAACAATCAGCTCCGCGTTTGCGTTCAACGTTTGCTGCATGGGTACTAAAAAAAATTGACGTTTAAAAAAAAATGGAACAACGGCTAGTTTTATATTATACTTATCCGGTTATCTCTCCAGTCTCTGGTATTTATTTATCAATATTCGATAGGGGCGATTCGTGCTCTTGCGAGCTCCCAAATACATACTAAAATAAATACCATCATCTCAATATAAAATAATACTTCATACATACATAGGACACCTTGTTACTTTTATGATTTATATGCGGTACACCTTCCAAATAGTAAAGTACATACTGTAAACAAATATCATATCTGAGATAAGAGCTCACTTTTGCGTTACACACGTAATAGTTATAACAGTATGCAATAGCGCCGCTACAGATGAAGTATACGCACCAGATATCTGAAATACTTAATCGTATATTAAATTTCGCGAATGTGACTTCGTTAACATCCGGTGCACATCTTCATGTGGATCACACCTTCACAACAAAGGCATAAAATACCGGACTAGCATAACCGAGTATTATAGACACACACGCACGCACGCTTTAGAAAGGAAGAATAATGGCATTGATAGGGGGGACAGCTGGGGCCGCAGGTATGACTGTGCCAGAAGAAAGACCAGCGGAAGTAACACAATACAGTGTTAACCAAACAGAGTACCTGGGCTCTGATAATCCGTGTGCCGCCATCGCATGTGTTGCTGCGAGGCGGTTTTTACAACTCAGAGGCAGTGGGTTGCTGTTTGTGAAGAATGACGATGAATGCATGCGGCTCATCGGCGAAGGTGTGGCTATGCATGCTGTGTGCGGTGTGTTTTCGTGTAGTTGCACACATTGTTGTACTGTGTTGATGTAGTGGATAAGGGGAAGTTTTCTAAACCGGCAAATAGTGTATCCGTCTGTGCTTCTGCAGAATGATGTACTGTGCTACTATATTGGGTATTATGAAGTAAATTAAGCCAAAAAAAAAAACATACTATCTTCATATGTAATTTACCGACTATAGATCTATAGAAAGCTGTCAAACCACGAGTTATTCTGTGACAATTCGGAGTATTCAGCGAATCTCATCTTTTGATTTCGTTCATCTATTATCACGTATTTCAGTTTGATGGTTGAATCCGCCTCGGCGAGGTGCGAGCGTGAAACATCTGAAGCAGTGATTTCGTGCTCAGTTCTCGTCTTTGGTTTGCTTTTGCGCACCGATATATAGTTGTGTGTATAGAGTTGTGTATGTGATGGCAGACTTATTGTGACTGAGATATGCAAGTTGTTCCGTGTATCTAAACGGTGCTAGCTAGCTGACATGTACTTAATATAATCGCTAAGATTACCTAAGGAATTAAAGAACCAAACTTGTCCTTAGTGCTGGGATCGGAATAAGTCTGTACGGATATGCTTAGCATAAGCTCTTCTCTGTCATACATTATAATTTCTTTTGTCGTACAATATAATTCAATAACAAGTACACACTCTCAAGAGGATGCAGCGCTATATGTATTTATGTCATTCTGCAGAATGCACACCTCGTGAGCGACGCACTGTGGTGCTGACCAATTGTTGCTGCAAGTGATTAGTACTACATGTAGACCGTGGAATGGGTGCAATTGTTGCCTAGATACGTTTGACGGCTTGGGAGGACTAAATATAGAATTATTGAACTATATTTGATTTTAATTATTCCATACATTTGAACATTGAACATATCCATGTATAGTACTATTTGCTATTAGAACAATATTGTTATTTGATAATAGATCATATTCATGTAAGGTGCTTTTCCGTATGTGCGTGTACGCTTTGGTGCTTTTCCGTATGTGCGTGTACGCTTTCTCTTCAAATATCAGCAAACCTAGCTGAATCCAAAATAGATACCAATGCATGTTGAAGCTCTGTAGTCGATCACGCACCTTACTATCACACCCTCCGCACACAAGGAACACTTTATGTAGACAATCTCTTGCGCCTGTGAATATGAGGATGGGGTCTCGATAGTAAAAAGTACGTCTCAAGTATATGTCAGTTACCAGGGGCAAGTGCCCTCTCCTGTGCATTAGTACTGCTTTCGCGTTCAGGTTCCGTATTAAGTTGCGTTCATTTTAGCAAGGTGTCTATTCGCAGTCATGTGTGCTCGAGAGACATCGGGTGAACTGGCAGCATTGTGGATTGTTAATCTTTTTCTACACGCGGGTGAAGTTATATACATGTATCTATCAACCGGGTTGGGAGCGAGATGCTCTACGATTATTTGGTTTTTATGCGTGATAATTATTTATTGTCCAGTTTCTATATATATATATATA
Source organism: Sphaeroforma sirkka (assembly GCA_001586965.3). Lineage (NCBI taxonomy): Eukaryota > Ichthyosporea > Ichthyophonida > Sphaeroforma > Sphaeroforma sirkka. The sequence continues at coordinate 39,390 of LUCW03000645.1, forward strand.
TATATATATATATATATATATATATATATATATATATATATATATATATATATATTGTTAATGTTAATGGTAATGATATTATGATCAGCCGTTTCATCACTCTTTAACTGCGACTTTAACTGCGATTTCGAAGGGACCCAAGCCAGTGTGCGTGCCCTACATCAGTACTGCTGACTATATAAGGAAGTACTAGCAACCACACTCATCACTAGTACCCTGTTCGTATATTCTGTTAGTACGAATACGGCTGAGTGTTTGCAAGTAACACTAGCAACCCATACCAACCACTAGTATTCCGTTCGTATGCATTTTTAATATTCAGTACGATTACCGCTGATCTTGCAAATATATTGACCACTGATAGCCCCCAATATCAACACTGCTGCCGATACAAATCAGGACCAGCCATGCATACTATTGACCTGTCCTCAGTCCGTATTTATGTCCAATTTCTGGTGCACCTGCCAATTAAATAGGGGTCGTTTTTCGTATTTATGTCCAATTTCTGGTACACCTGCCATTTGAATAGGGGTAGTGTTTCACAGTCGGTGGATGGCGTCAGATCTGAAGCGCACCACCAACGATCTCGCCAGTGTCGATGAGATTTGTAGCTTGGAGGGTATAGGTATGTAATGGAATGGCTATTGTGTGTCAATTGAAACGCATCAGTGTGTAGTAGAATGCGTGATGGTGTGTGTATTGGGTAATATAGGGTGTAGGAATGACTACTGTGTGCAAATGAATAACATCAGTATATAGTAAAATGGGTGATGGTGTGTATAATGGGTAATATAGGCAGGTAGTGGAATGGCTATTGTGTGTAAATCGGGATGCATTAGATTCAGTGGTGTGTGTGATATTTGCGTGAAGTCTTGCGTCCGTGCTTATTGTTCTAAGTAGATTTGGCATGACGGGTTGTAAAACGCATAATATTAATGAGCAGCGTTTACATCCCACTTCTACATTCTATACATTCTATAGGGGTAAGCATATCGACGGATTTATTCTATGCCGGCCAATTGGAGAACTCCTCCTTTGGACTGTCGCTGGTCCAATCATTACGAAAGATATATGCACCTGAAGCAGCCAGCCCGGCAGCATATATATTAACTACAAGTAAGTTACAAATAAAATTGTAGCCTATATATCAACTACAGGCAAGTTACCAACAAAACCGCTTGTATATTAACTGCATGTTAACTACAAGTAAGTTACCCACAGAATAAGCAGCTGACATATTCACTATAAGTATGTCATCAGCAACATAGGTATCTTATATATTAACTTCAGATTATGTCAGCAGCAGTTAAGACCTTGCACTTAGTTGTTGGCCACGTGACTCTCAGACGACATCACTCATTCATCGCTACATATATATATATATTAATTTATATATGTACATGTATACATATACAAATATGTTTATATATGTATATATACATATATGTATGTATATATATATATATAATATATATATATATATATGTATATATATATATATATATATATATATATATATAATAACATATATATATATATATATATATTATGTGTATGCATGCTTAGTATATGTAATATATATATATAAATGTATGTACACACATATATATATATATATTAACACATATAATATATATATATACAATATATACACATATACATATACATATACATATATATATATATATATATATATATATATATATATATATATATATATATATATAAAATATACATGTTTTGTATATATATATATACATATATATATATATATATATATATATATATATATATATATATATATATATATATATATATATATATATATATATATATAGATGAACAGAGTAAGGTCTATGCCTGATTTATGCAGACGTGAAATTGGCTGCATAACTGACACGGTTCTTCTTCCCACGACATGCGTCAGGGGGCTATTCTACGATGATCGGTCGTATCGCTGACAAAGCGGTGTTGTTTGACTCACACCCGCGTAATAAAGTAGGCATGGCGAACAAAGAAGGGAAAGCGATCCGGGCTGTCTTCAACGGGGTTAAAACGTTGGCTACGTATCTAAAGTATGTAATTTCCAAAACGTTGGCTACGTATCTAAAATGTTATTCTCAAAACGTTGGCCACGGAACTAAAGTATATTATTTCCGAAACGTTGTTCATGTATCGATAGTAGGTTATGTTCATTGCAGCACGCTTATGTATGCGAGGGATTTGAAATCGGTCTGTGTGAGATTTAGCGGCTGCTCTCTGATATTTGCCACTCAGAGCGGCTGATATGACACCGGATCAGAGTCTGAAAGATATTCGATAGAGCCATAACTACTAAGTAACAACCCAAGTATAGGGTTATGTGCAACCAAGTAACAACCCAAGTATAAGGTTATGTACAATCAAGTAACACCTAAGTATAGAGTTACAACCAATTAACAACCAAAGTATAGGGTTATGTACAACCAAGTATTGAACCGAGTATAGGGCTATGTGCAACCAAGTAACAACCCAAGTATATTGTTATGTGCAAACAAGTAACAACGCAAGTATAAGGTTATGTACAACCAAGCAACAACCAAGTATAGGGTATAGGGTTGTGTTGAGTGAGTGCACGATTATTGTCACGAACACGTTACTCAGTGCCCCCCTCGTCTCGCTTTCCGTCATTTTGCACAGGCAATTATACAAAACCAGAACACATCCAGATCTCATGTACACTTTAGAGTACATGATCCTAGACGAGAGCGTGCCGGTAGAAGGGTCGGTTAAAGTGCAGATAGACGAGCTGGCCTTTCGAATGCAGGGTGTGACGAATAGTGCCAAGATTTTCAAGCAGTCTCTATCTAATAGGTGGATGGGGCTCTCGTCCAACCTGAAAGCCAATCTGAGCGGTGGCAACAACAGCGGTGTCAACAACAGCGGTAGCGGTAATAGTAATAATTCGGATGTTGGCCATTCCCAAAATGATAGGAGGGCCACGGCAGTCGCGCCTAAACCCGAACATAGTAACAAGCATAGTAACAACCAGAACGGAACTCACAGTATAAATCAGACCAGCGATCTCATCCGCTTTGACAGCAACGACAAAGACACCAGCGAACACGTTCAAGACCACAATAAGTTTCAGGGAGTGGACACGACAACAGGGGACATTCAGGCTATACAGTATCCCAGAGCAAATGCGCATATGTTTTGACATGAACATGGCCGGGAGGATACAAGCACGACCATACAAGACGGTCGAAGGGTTTGGAACCCGAGGATCAATAAGCGTGTACATCCCAGCTGTGAAGATTAAAACGTTTTACGTTTTGGAGATTGTTGTGGGACTTTGTATGGGGTTGGAGCAGTGATGACTACACCAACACGCATTACATACCAGTACGTCTGCGGAATGCTCGAAGGCTTGCACATGTACAGAGTTAGCATTCGTAGACTGACTGCAAATATATTTATATATTTGTATCCATATATATATATATATATATATATATATGTAATATATATATATATATATATATATATATATATATATATACATATGCATATATATGTATATATATATATATATATATATATATATATATGTATATATATATATATATATATATATATATATATATATATATATATATATATATATATATATATATATATATATATATATATATATATATATATATATATATATATATATATATATATTATATATATATATATATATATATATATATATATAATATATATATATATATATATATACATGCAGGTTTATTTAAATATTTATGCATCTTTTTATATATATATATATATATATATAATACTTTTATATATATATATATATATATACGTTTGTTTGTATAATGATATTAATTTGTACACGTATATATATATACATATATATATATATATATACATATATATATATATATATATATATATATATATATATATATACGGGGGGGTATGTATTCATTACTGTAAACATTAGTTGTGCAAGCGCCACTGTCCAACTAAATCTCATGCCTATGGAATATGGATACGAGAATCAACCGGTGTTTTGAGATACGTGCAATAGGTTTGCCGTACTAATTTTAAAGGTACGTAGTTGAATCTATGAGTCAGACTGCGATATGGGTGTAGCTGACGCCCTCGATCCTCAATCACCATAGCAACACACAAGTGTGCCAGCACCATTGAGAACTCCATGCTTATGAATTTATTGAAGGGTCAAGCTTATACTGTAATTCGGTGTAGATCTACCTGCATCTGTATTGTACTTTGAGACAGTACTTTCTGGTACTGAATGAGGCCGCATTTAGGAGTGTCTCAGTGCATAACGGGTGCCATACGAGACGGTTCTTGGGCCTCTTCTCGGGGCTTTCTTTCTGATGGTGTATATAGCCTTGTGCCTTCAGTATTTTTACTTGCACGTAGTTCAATCGCGAAAACCTCTGCATCTGAGAGCTAGAACAAAAAAAACCTCTGCCTCTGAGAGACTGGATTTGAATATCCTGTTCAGTCTGTTCAATATCTTCTCTAAATTATCGTACGAATGATATTGCACAATAGGATACGGAAATGGAGAAAACGTTCGAATGCTGGGCAGCATAGGGCCTATGGATTTTATTGCGTTCTCCCAATACCCCCCCCCCTCCCCTCAAGCTATCAGGGTCTGCGGTGTGGGCAGCCTTATTCACCATACTATTGAGTAATAGACAGGCAGTGAAGGTGCACATACAAGATACAAACGGGACCTACCCTCGATGTCAACCAGATACACTGAACACCGACGACAACGCTCTAGCTATAGCTTGCCGTGAGTGTGCTGGGCGTGCATGTGATGTGGAGATTTAGTTGTGTAAACTGTAGTGGTTAAACGGGCGAGGGTTCTAACAGCTTATCCGTCGCCTGTGGGTAGGTACTATCAACCGGATACCAATGTGCACGTGGGTGGGGTATGTGAACGGGAAGTTTATAGGGCCTAGGGTTTTAATGGGGTTGTGCACTACTTGCATACGCATCCATGCAACATCGCGCACACCCCAGGAGCCGAAATAAACTCGGTTTCGGCAGAATAAAACCTAAAACTCCAAACCTAAAGCAGAGGATTTGAACAGCTCCATACATTGGCATGGTACATCGTGCTATCCGCTTGCTTTATGATACTATCTCGGCATCGGCATTCGTATCACTGATAGAACCCTAAACCCTAGCATACACAACACCTGCCGCATAGACACCTAAAAAGGTAATATACGGCTATGAACCACCAGCCACATACGCAGACTAAGACAGCATTCCGTAGCGGCTCAGACCTCGGGAGACCCACTACAGCCCAATTCTGAGTCCCGTACATAAACATATCCCAACATCCGATACAAGACTATAGCTGTACTCGGCAGCAACTACTATTCTACCCCGTCTGACCCACTTCAACTACCCCTAAACTACCCCGCCAGACTTTCCCACTCATCTCCTTCGCCAGTGCACACACACACACCGGGTGAAAGGCTTTCTTAAATTACCCTGTCAAGTCTGCTTCACCTGATCCCCTTCTCCAATTCACACACCATCCGGTGGAAGGCGATCTGTCTGTGAGCTTCCTCGGCATGCAGGTTTTCTATGAGCTTACCGTCCACAGTTGCCACACCTTTACCCTCGCGCTCGGCTGTCTCGAAGGCTTTGATGATCCGCTGGGCGTGCACCACTACACTACTGTCCAGGCCAAACACCTGGGAGAACGGGTTCATTGAATCAGGAACAAATATGGAGATGTATTGTATATCTGGGAAGCATGCATCGAATTGGAAATCGATATGGGATAGTATCGAGAATCTGGAAAAAAGAAGCAGTGCTATTGAGAATTTGGTGTGAAGGTGTGCCAAATTATCCGGTAGAACAAATCCGTAGGATTGGAACTTGATATGGGTATGAATGTGTCAAAATTAAGCTACATCAGCCCCATCTACATATCGACCCATGAAAACGAAGCTATAAAGAAACATGTACCAAATACAATAACAAAGCTACGCCAGCTCCATCTACAAATCGACCAATGAAAACGAAGCTATAAAAAAACATGCACCATATATAAAACAAGGCTACGTCAGCCTCATTTACAAATCGACCAATGAAAACGAAGCTATAGAGAAACATGCACCATATATAAAACAAGGCTACGTCAGTCCCATCAACCAATTGGCCAATGAAAACGAAGCTACACAGAAAGTGAACAAGGTATATATACACCCCATTTGCAGTGATGGTTAGTTTCGGATGGGTGAATACAAAAAACAACGCCATATAGAAACAATCCATAAATCCATAAATCTACAAATCCATAAACATATAACTATATATGTATACCTCATTTGCAGTGGCGATTGTTTTCGGATGAATGAGTGTCTAAAACAAAGCCATAGAGAAACAATCCATCAATCTATCAATATATATATATACAAATTCATAAATATATAACTATATATACACCTCATTTGCAGTGACGATAGAGAACAATCCATCAATCCATCAGTATATATATACCTCATTTGCAGTCGCGATAGAGAAACAATCCATCAATTCATCAATCTATAAATCTACAAATCCATAAATATATATAATAATATATATATACCTCATTTGCTGTCGCGATAGAGAAACAATCCATCAATCCTTCAATCTATAAATCTACAAATCCATAAATATATAACTATATATATACCTCATTTGCAGTGGCGATTGTTTTTGGGTGGATGAGAGTCTTTCCGTCAAAGCCCATATCCCGTCCCTGCTCACACGCGTAGTGGAAACCTATATCGTCACTGAGATCCAAGTGAACCCCGTCGATCACAGCCAGCCCGTGCGCCCGACCCGCCAACAGACATAGGCCAAAGCTGGTCACTAGCGGAGAGCGTGAAGGTACGTGCCTGTAGGAGAGGTGTGCGGTGTATCGTATGACCAGGTTGTTTGATATAGGGGGTAGTTAATATAAGGGGTAGAGACAGACAGCCCTTTCGGTGTGATGGGGAGGGACGTGCCGTGAAGTGGGCCGTAAGATATGTACACACACTCTCGTACACATACACACACTCTCGTACACATATATTCACTCTCCTACACATGTATACACACTCTCCTACACATGTATACACACTTTCATACACATACACACACTCTCGTACACATATATACACCCTCATACACATACACACACTCTCTTACACGTATATACACACTCATACACATATATACACATGTATACACACTCATACACATATATACACATGTATACACACTCTCATACACATATATACATACTCTCATACACATGTATATACACTTTCATACATATGTATACACACTCTCATGCACAAGTATACCCACTCTCATACACACGGTTATAAGACCCTTAAAGCTAGTTGGATTTAGACAGGGATACGTTTGGGATACCCACCTTGCCCTCAAGTCGTTGGTTAGATCGCTGGTTCCTAGGATCAGCATACACAGTCGAGATGTCGAATTTGAGATCTATAACAACGGCAAATCCCGCAAGTGTTATGCAGAGTGACAAATGGTGACAACTCTCAAGAATGACAGGAGGAATATATATATATATATATATATATATATATATATATATATATATATATATGATAGATGGAGATAACAACTATCAAAAACGATATATATATATATATATATATTTATGTGTGTGTTAAATGGAGATAACGACTATCAAGAATGACAGAAGGAATATATACATACTTATAGATACATAGATACATAGATATATATATATATATATAATACATGGAGATAAGCACTATCAAGAATGACAGAAGGAATATATATATATATATATATATGAAAACGAGGAAAAGAATTCCAAGAGTGGCAGGAGGAAGAAGCTTACAGGCAGATAAGTGGAGGCAACAACTGCCAAACACATCTGGTGATTGACATTGCCACACAAACAAACAGCAACTCGCCTTAGTTCGTATAGCTAAACGAATCCGTATGCATAAGCTGTGAAAACAATGGTACCACTACCACAGGTGACGACAACAACCACATCCGTACGTGCACCAAATCAATAGCACTCAATA